>CANTUQ010000004.1:25357500-25620000 GCA_947683425.1 Excoecaria cochinchinensis
AGAGCGCGCTCGCGACAGAAGATCGCCCAAAATAGCTCGGCAGCCGAGCGCTCTGTCACGTTCGCGACACACGTCGCGCTCACGATAGAGGCTTTGCTGCTTCTCTCGGTAGGGAGCTCGGACACGTACGAGAGCTACTTTCACCGGGCTCTATCGCGAAGTCGCGACAATGTCACGCTCGCGATAGAGTCATGATTTCCAACCCTTACACGGGAAATTTGCAGAAAATTCACCTCCACAACACCCAAACCACAAATCTCAACTCAAACATCAACTTACCTCAAATCCAGCAACCCAAACATCATAAACAACATAAAACACAACATCTATACCAAGAATTTCAATTAAATCATGCTAAAAACAATATCAATTTACAAAATCCAAATCTCAACACTATTCATTCCACAACTCAATCAAATGCACATTTGGGTTCAATAACTCACAACCAAGGCTTCATGAATCATCTAAACCAAAACCCACAACATATAAACCATTATAAACACCAAGAACACCAAATTTTCTAGAAATTCATCCAAAGAGCAAAAATCACAAAAATGCATAAATCACAAAAACTCCCAAACCTGAATCTCCTTAGCTCTTAATCACTTAGTGCCACTTCCCGATGCCTTCTCCTTCCCTTTGGGGTCACAAGGAGGCTCAACTAACAACAACCCAACAAGGGCACACAAACAAAAACCCTAGATCAAAACCTTAAACCCAGAAAATGAGAAGAAGAAGATGAACAAGATGAAAATGCAGAAAACTCACCAATAAGAATGCTAGGAGATGATCAATTCCCACCAAATATGACTTGAATCTAAGCTAGGGCACAAAATGGGAAGAGAAGAGGAAGATGAGAAATGAAGAGAAGAGAGAAACGGGATTGAGGGAGCAGAATTTCTGCTTCCCTTTCTCTTTCCTCTTCTAAATCCCCTCTCTCCTAATCCTAGCCATGTGTCCTCTCCCTAGTGGTGGAAATTAACCACTCACACCCAACAACAATTCACTACACACACCCAATTACAACCCAACTAATAACACCCTACAAATGTGTGAGCACAACACACAAACACAACTTACTCACTTACATCCTACAAACATGTGAGCAACACACCCAAATACAACCCAACTAATTCACACCCTAATATCAAATATGCACCCATACACTATCAAAACCCCAAAACATGCATTTGACCCAAAATACTCCCATCACAAGCTAAGCACACACAATGAATGCACACACACAAAAGGCTCATACTACTAGGGGGCAAATGGGATGTGACAACTCTCCCCTACTAATAAGAATTTCGTCCTCGAAATTCTCACCTGATCTGAACAAATACGGATACTGAGCCCTTATGGACACCTCTAGTTCCCAAGTAGCTTCTTCAACTCCGTAGTGATTCCATAATACTTTGACCAATGGGACTTGCTTGCTCCTCAATTGTCTCACTTCTGCGCTAGGATGGCTTTCGGTTCCTCATCATAAGAAAATTCTGGCTGCACTTGCACATCCTGAACCGACAATACCTGCGAAGGATCCGATCTATACCGACGTAACATCAAAACATGGAAAACATCATGTAAGTTCACTAACTCCATCGGTAAAGCCAACCTATAGGCTATCGGACCAACTTTAGCTAACACTTCATACGGTCCAATAAATCGAGGACTAAGTTTACCCTTCTTACCAAACCGTAGCACTTTTCTCCAAGGAGAAACCTTAAGAAAAACTTTATCCCCGACCTCAAATTGAACATCCTTTCTCTTCAGGTTAGCATAGGATTTCTGCTATGTGTTGGAAGGGGAGGATGGTTCTTAAGGAATATAATGGACCATCGACTGCAACAGCTGTGTTGGCAAGAACGAAAATTGATTAGTTATTTAGAATGTTTTTTTTTTATCTTTGAACTATTTAATAATCACATTTTAATTCTAGTTTCATTAATAAGATTAACGTTTTTGCTCACTTGTGCAATATTTCTAATAATTTCACTATGCATAATCATAATCATAACTCATTTGACATTGATTCCATTAATGCCATTCCATTTAATCTCAGAACTTTGGGAAACCCAAAGAAAATCTTGATAGCATCTAATGCAACTCTTGAAGTGAGATCAAAATTTGAGAGAATTAAAATAAAATACGAAAAAGTCTTTGCCTTGACATATGAAGACATGCTAAGAGTTGATTGCGGAATCACCAAGCACGCCATTCCAAATATCCCAGTCATGGACCAGTCACGCAGAAGCTTAGAAGATTGAAGTCGGAAGGGGCGAAAAAGATCAAAAGGAGGAGTCAACAAGCAGAGATGAAGCAAAAATTTCTAATCGAAGTTCAACGCCAGACTTGGTTGGTCAATGTTGTCCCAAATTAAGAAGACGAGGAGTGCATGTATGTGTAAACTATTAGGATTTGAACAAAGCTTAACCTCAGAAAAAAGAACAAAAAAAAAGAACAAAAGAAAAAGAACAGGAAAAAGAACAAAGGAACAAAGAGGAAAAGAGAAAAATAAAATACAAAAAAGAGAGAGGAGTAAAAAAATCAATATGTAGGGCAAACTTTGTTCAAATCCCGTTGATCTACACATGCCCGTACTTTACCATTTTTTTTGACTTCCAAAATGGACCAAAAGGGTTATGGGATGCCCGAGCTTAGGAATAACCATCATAGGGGAGGTGCGTCCTATGGCCTCCAATAGACAGGTCTCCCGTATCACGGAGGGTTCAAGGACAAAAGGACACTTTATGGCTAAGGCTAGGAAGTTGCTCCAGAGGTATGACGTTAAAAACCACAAGTCCACTCTATATTGCCCCCAAACCAATAGGGCAGCAGAGACTGCTAACAAGAAGATCTTGATCAAGATGGCTCGAAACTACAAGGATTGGGCAGAGAAATGGCCTTTTGCACTTTGAGGCTGGAGAACCACCATCGGAACCTCTATAAGAGTCACCTCCAAGTTCTCAATACATAGGGCAGAAACAATATGGCCGATCAAAATAGAGCTCAAATCTTTAAGAACAGTCATGAAAGCCCAAATTTTTTAAGTCGATAGGGCACAGCAACGGTAGCAGCAATTGAACAAGTCAGACAAGGACATGTCATGGGATTATCGCCATGGTCAGATATATCAGAAAACATTCTGCTTGATCATTTGGAAATACGGCCAAAAAGCATCCGATGAAAGAGGGAGATTTAATTGTCAAGCAAATGAGACCAGGTGTTTCGGGCATACGGGATAAGTTTAGGCTAACGTGAGAGGACCCTTTGTCCTTCAAAGATTGTTATCCAAGGGAGCAGCAACCGGCAGCGATGAAGATGGCTTCAAGAATCGATCAACATCGATGAACTCAAGAGGGTCCATGACTAAAGAATTAAAAATCAAAAGAAGAGAATAAAAGCGCCGTGGGTCGAAAACCAAAAAAAGGCGGCCTTGCTAAAAATGGGCGCCTCATCAGGGTGAAAATCGAAAGAAGGCACCCTGGGCAAAAATTAAAGGCTTGAGAGAAAATATCCAATCAAGAAAACCCGAGAGGGCTGATTGGAGATAGGAGTTTGATGCTTACAACATATACTCTGAAATTAGATGTAGTTTTGCATTTTGAATCAATGTTAGATAATGATCATGTATAGAGAAATCATACCAAAATGTACACAATCTTTGCAACTACATGTGTTCATTATTTTCTAGTTCATTTATAAAAAGAGAAATGTTGTTCATTGCTGAATGCATGAAATCTAAATGGCTACACTCTGCTACTGCTCTCACCATCCGGATGTCTAAGTCGATGAGTTCTGCTATTGATTGCGGGACTGAGCACCTACCTCTTGAGTGCAATAGTGGGAGTGAAAGAACAACCCCAAATAGATGGCATAATAGTCTTCACCGGCAGCTTGCCCAGAGGCTATGGTATCTGGAGGTAAAAGCCAAAGATAAGGTCCACCTTGGAAAGATAGGGATGCCTCATTACATCATTAATCCCTCTAAACTATCGAGCACAATGGGTAGGTAAGGTAAAAAAGCAGCCTCATGAAGTCCTAAAGAACCCGATCCTCATCTGCTACCTCACCCAATCTAGCAACACATTCATCAAGGGAGGCCATAGAATGCAATCGATGCCTAAGGAGAAAATGTCTCAGTGAATAACTGCCAATTACTCTAGAAGGGGGCTCTGATAGTAGCTTCGACTTTTCTTACAGTCATACCCTTTTTTGTTAAAAAAAATAAAAAGGAGTAAAGAAAGGCCATTGAGATGAAAACCGTGACTGGCTATCTAAGCAAAAGTTAGGCCAAAGGGAAGGGTGAAAACCTGGGAACAGGCAGTCTATCCTTAAAAAAAAATGAATGAAAAAAAAGCCGCTGGAGTGGGTTGGGTCCATTCCAGGCAAAAATTAGGCACAGGGTTATGTGAAAATCCCTAAAGGGACGCATTTTCCACTAAGAAAAGCTAGTGTGAAAATTCACAAGGGACGTACTACCTTTAAAACAATGACTTTTGAATCCTGGAGTGATAAGGTGGCATTACTCCAAATAAATTTCCTTTAGGTAGGTGGTGCATAATGCAAAATTTGATTCAGAGTCCTCAGGGGCAAAATGCTCATTGATCGGGGGGCAAAGATGCGCACGAGTCAGTTCTCTTTTAAAAGATTATGGGTCAGAGTCCGTAAAGCCAAGACAATGCTTTTCTAGATCCTTGGGAGCATCAGACAATGTGGGTAGCCGAGCAGTACCCTCAACGAATCCCTTAACCACCTTGGATGTGGTCTATTCACTTTTGCATATCACATGCACGTCACGTGCATTCAATCTTTTACACGTATAGATATGCACACACAATTCTTGTACATTAATCCTTTGCTCGTGTTTTGTGTATATAGCTTTATACATATATTTCCCACACATAGTTCCATACGCACACACAATCTTTTGTCTATATTGCTGTGCATATGACTCAGAAGGAAAGGTCCGAATAGACCTGTGACGCGCGCCGGATCCCGAGCGGCCGCCCGTTCGGACCGCCCGCACGTGGGCGGTCGGGGCATTTGCGGGTCCGTTGGCATCCTGCAATAAATCGCAAGTGCGTCTATGTTGGGCAACAAAGAGGTATCATGGAGTCGCCACCCAATAGAACATTGGGAAAGTTACTCTCGCCTCGGAGAGCCTAAGACTGCGCTTGGTATCCATTTTGGGCCAGCTAGAGGGGTCTTGGAAGGTAAACTTCTCGCCCAAAAGAGCCTAGGATTAGCGCTAAAGCCTCGTGACTCAAGAAGTATTTTGGAGGATAACCTCTAACCTCTCGAGCCCCAAAGACCAGAGCTGGGTCCGGGATTTCTCATCTATTTCTACCTCGATTAATTTATGATCAAATTTTAATGTCATTTGTTCGCTCTCTCTCCACACTATGCAGTTGATTTAAAAGGCGCATTTATTCACATTCGGAAAGCAGTAAATGAGCAGAATAGATATCAAAAGCGATAAATTACAATAACACAAGGAGCGGAATACAACTCCCTTATGTAAATGTGCGGTTCATACACAAATCGGGGCATTATTTATTTTGAGGACTTCGGTCCTCTCATGCATCATCATTGAAAATGGGATATTTAATATGTGATTATTTTTATTGGATGAAAATAGGGCGTTGGACCCTTTTTACATTTTATACAAAACTCAATTTTGTTTAAGTATAAATCGTTGATCTATTCTTACATTTAACGGGATAAAAGAGCTTATTCATATACATAAAATAATCAATGAATGAAAGAGCGAGAGAAATAAATCAAGAGGTTTAAGAAAACTAAACCAGACGAAATCCACCATGCATGGTAGGCAACCGCTCAAGCTCGAAATTATCCAAGAGGGCCAATATACACTCACAGAAAGTTAAGAGATGTTAACATTCATAAAATTAACACATAAGAAATCGAAGGGACTGAATAGAGATGGAAAATGATAAAAAAAACGGAGGCAGAACCCACCGACGGCCTTTCCTGGTTGACCGACGGGCGTCGATTTGGTTAGTCGCTATGCCCGTTCGTCACTCAAGAATGGGCGTCTGTAGGTGGGTGACCGACGGGCGTCGGTCATAAAGATGACCCATCGGTCACCTCTGTCTCCGGAAAACAGGAAGGAGGAAAGGGACTTTCGAGATAAAAAAAACAAGTTTTATCCAAGAAGGAGATGAGGGAGTCAAAATGAAGAAAAGTAATAATACGTATTCAAAATTTTCACGGGATGAATAAATAAATGATAAATAATTAAATATGAGATAAAAATGGAGAGAGAATCCGGAATATTTACCCTCAGATAGTTGCCTTGGGTAGAATTTTTGATGTCGGTTAGATCCCCTCGCGTTCCACGAGAAAGTAAGAGAATGAAAGATTAGAGAGAGAAAATGAGCTATTTCACCTCCGATCCTTCAGAAAGTCGATTTAGGAGTTCAAATCTAAAGAAAACTAATTAGCTTTTAGTTCCTTTGATCGATTTGATCCTTGATTAAGTAAAGTTTTTTTGGAAAATGTGTGTTTTTGGAAGAGAGAGAAAATGTGCTCGAATTTTGGCAGAGTTTCCTCTTCTGAAAAATTTTTTCTTTTTTTTGAAGTGAAAATCCGGACCTTATATAGCCAGACACGACCGACGGGCGTCGGTGCGTAGGGGCGGGCGTCGGAAGAATCCTACTGACACAAGGACACTTCCGACGGCCCTGCCACATCCACCGACGGGCGTCGGAACGGTTGCGTGCTCCGGGAAACCAGGCGGCTCCTGACAGGGGCGGTGACTTTTCGACGGGCGTCGGAAAAAACCCTGAGCCGTCGGTGACTCGGAGCGACGGGCTATCTCCACAGACGGGCTGGCCGTCTGTGGAGGACAAAAAACCCTTTTTTACTCGGAAAACTCCCGTTTTCTCCCCCTCTGCCCCTGAAGTGTAGAAAAACCTCATTTCTCATGGAACGTGGGACTAAAACCTCCAACTTCAGCCTCCTGCACAGGCCTTGAACATTGATTTCATCATAGGGTAACCTCCGATCCGGACCGCTCCAGGACACGGTGCTTACAGTTGCCCCCAGTTTTGGGGAAACTAGCGCACAAGTGCCTAGATAAGCCAAAACGCAGAGAAAGGTTGGAAAGAAAGCGTACCTTCGGCGGCTTTTCACCTTCCATACCTTTTTGCCGGTTAGACCTCATCTCGATCCGTAGGGCTTGGTGAGATGCAGCAAGCTTTGGCTTCAATCTCGATCTGGTGAAGAGCGGCGTTTCCTCAACCGCAGCTTCGAGGTGAAGAGCAGTGTTTCTTCAACTGCAGCTTCGATCTGGTGAAGAGCGGCGTTTCTTGAACCGCAGCTTCGGGGTGAAGAGCAGTGTTTCTTCAACTGCAGCTTCGATCTGGTGAAGAGCGGCGTTTCTTGAACCGCAGCTTCGGGGTGAAGAGCAGTGTTTCTTCAACTGCAGCTTCGATCTGGTGAAGAGCGGTGTTTCTTGAACCGCAGCTTCGGGGTGAAGAGCAGTGTTTCTTCAACTGCAGCTTCGATCTGGTGAAGAGCGGCGTTTCTTGAACCGCAGCTTCGGGGTGAAGAGCAGTGTTTCTTCAACTGCAGCTTCGATCTGGTGAAGAGCGGTGTTTCTTGAACCGCAGCTTCGGGGTGAAGAGCAGTGTTTCTTCAACTGCAGCTTCGATCTGGTGAAGAGCGGTGTTTCTTGAACCGCAGCTTCGGGGTGAAGAGCAGTGTTTCTTCAACTGCAGCTTCGATCTGGTGAAGAGCGGCGTTTCTTGAACCGCAGCTTCGGGGTGAAGAGCAGTGTTTCTTCAACTGCAGCTTCGATCTTGGAGTGTGAAAACTCCGCTGGTTTCCTTGTTTCGAAGGAGACCTCCTTAATCGATGTCCGTGCTTAGGTTGGTATTCCTTTATACCTGTGAGATAAAAGATTTTGTTAATTCATGTTTGAAAGGTCATCTTTTGACCTGTTATTGATTACTATTCTTTTGTTGTTTGTCTTTCTTTCGTGTTATTTTTTTTATTGTCATTTTTATCGACACATGAGTAAATATGAGAATATACACTTCCTGTGGTGTTATTTAAGTAATTAATCGAAAAGAAAAACATGCAAATAATGGAGCAAAAGTTTTCCACTAGAAATGTCATTTTTGTACAATGCATATACAAAATACAAGAGATACAAAAATAACTCCCTGAAGCTCAGAGAGGTGTGTAGTCTGAAGGCTCATCGGGATCCTCATCATCTGATATGTGCACGGTCCCTGGCGGAGGTGGACGGGCCTGAGGTGGTGACGGAGCTGTAGAGGGTCCTGCCTCGTGATCATGGGCTCGCCTGAACTGTACCTGAGCATAGCCATCTAAGAAGGGCTGGGTACAAGTGCCCAGAAACCCTAAGGTCTCAGAGATCTTTTCCCCCAACTTCTTGAAGGCTTGGCTCAGCTGAGTGGTCTGCTCAACGGCGGCTGCTCTCCTACGCTCTAAGCTCTGCTCCGTCTGTTCCCGGAACTCTCTCATGGTCTGGGAAAGAGGAGGGAGAATCCCCTCTATCGCCTGGACGCGGGATCTCAGAGAGTCCAGTGACTCGTCAATCATCTGAAGGGTCATGTCAACCCTCTGCGACGCCTGGCCCTGCGACGTCCCCACATCATGAGCGAGCTGCTGCCTCAACTCTCTCTGCCCCTGAGCAATCTGCTCAACTAGCCTCATCTGCTCTCCCCTGAAGGCCTCCAGAACTCGAATCTGCTCATCTCTAAGGGCATCCATGGCCCGAGTCTGCTCCCTCGCTGCATGCTCCATGTAGCCTGCCTGCTCTCGGGATAGGCGCTCCACTGCCTGAGACTGCTCCTGGATAGCGGTCTGCTGGCGATCCAACCTCTCATGAATGGCCCTATCCCTCTCATCCTGTCGCCGCTCAAAGGCCGTAAATATGGAGGAGAGGAGCTGGAAATAGTCCGGCTGAGCTGGCTGATGTGGCGCTGGCTCTGGTGGTGGTGCCGAAGAAGTGGATGCCCCAGGATCGCCTCGGGAGTACGGATGGTATCTCTCGAAGGGCTCGCGGGCAGGCCTCTGTATCCTGGTACCTGGTGACGGGGCCGGAGTCGGGACCCTAGACGCCGGTGAAGAGCCGAAGAGCTCGTCCATCGTGACCTCAAAATCAAAATCCATGGGGGTCCTAGGAGGCTCCTGGTGCTGTGGCGGAGGCACTGCCTGGGACTGAGGAGGTGGAGGAGGCTGGTGCTCCGGCTGAGGCTCAGTCTGTGGAGGCTGTACCTGCGGAGGCTGGAGCTGTGGCTCGGCCTGTGGCTCGGGCTGTGGAGGCTGCTCCTCCTGGTGCTCTGGGTGATCAGGATCTGCCCCCAAGGGTGGAAGCGAGAACAACCGCCGGGTCTCATGGATAGTCAACACCCTGTAGGCCTCTGCCTGGCCAGAAATCGGGGAGATCATCCCCATCTGAACCGCTGCTGCAGCATCTACATGGATCCCCTCCGGTAGAGGTCCTCTCAGCCTCTCGGGTGTAAACCCCAATCCCAACAGTAATCGGGTGATGACCCCCCCTACCATCACCACTGGTGTCGACCCTCTGCCCACTCTGGCCAGGTTGGCCAAGATCTCGTGGCTAATGTTGAGACGCTGGCCTGCTACCATAGCCCAGAGGCTCCAGATCTCGGCCGCGTTAAGCGACCCTGGATTACCAGCTCGACCGAGGTACGAGCTGGAAAGCACTCTGTGCAGATACCGGAGTGCCTGAGACACCAGTACGGTGCTCTTCGCTGTATCGTGATCATACAGCACTCCTGGTATAGCAATAGCCGCCCAATGGGCGCGTCTCACCGCTCGCCGTGGGATCTCAACCTCCTCCCCCGAAGGAAGCCCCATAGCCTGAGCGAACCTCTGCCTGGTGATGCTGACATGGTCGCCATCAAACCAAAACTGTATCACCCCCGGGTCAGTATCTGCGCTCTGAAAGCCTGTGTAACGGAGAGTGGCCAAGACCTGGCGGGTAGCCTCTGGAAATGTCTGGAAGGCAGGCTCAAGAAACTCTGTCCAGCCCGCTCCCTCGGCAAGTAAATCGAACTCCGGGGCCAACCCGAGGGCCTCTAAAAAAGGGCGAGATACAAAGCGGCTGGCCCGAAACTCTACCTGAGCCAACGCCCTGTACCTCTGGGCGGACTCATCATCCATCCAAGCCGGGGCCTCAAGCTCGGGCTGGGCCTGTGGTGCTCTGCGTCTGGGAGGCATCCTATAAAAAGGAAAAAGTCAGATAGCGAAAACTTAGCAAAGCAAGCACTATCAGGTTTATTTTTCAAAATCTAAGGTCCATCTAGGCCTTAACAGGGCAATGGCGGCCCATCATGAGATAAAAAAAAGTAATGACAGATAAAAATAGCAAACATCCTGTCTACGGAAGTATCCTAACATGCCTTGCACGCATCATGGCAAAGGAACATGTAATCCTCACGGAGATAATTAAAGCGAATAAAGATGGGCTTTCCAAGTCCTAAGGCATGCATCATACTCGAAAAGTAAATAAATATTCAATTCTAGAATAAAAGATAAAAATTTGGGCAGCACCCGGGCAGGGACGTGCCCTACCCCCCGCGTGAAAAAAAAAGCAAGACAACAGGCCTCAGGCCCTAGCAATAGTAAATGCTTTAAATGGGGCGCACCCCGGCAAGAGTGTGCCCCCAACAAATCAAAATAATTGCCTCAGGCCATAAAAGCAAAGAAATGCACAAAATGGTGCGCTAAAAAGGGTGTAACTCTACAGCACCAAGGTTATAGAAAAACTCTATTTTTATGTGATCATGCAAAAAGTTCGGATTTAACTACAAAATAATATAGAAAATTGGGCAGCATTTCCCCCTGAATTCTAAAGCTATTTAAGATTCCTTAGAGTTAAAAGAAGAAAGAATGTAGAACTGAATTAAATAAATAGATAAATAAATAATAAAGAAGTAATTATTTACTTACTTGCAATCCGGAGAAGTGTAGAAATTAGGGAAATACAAATATCCGAGCACCGGGTGAGTATATAATGCGAAAAAACGAAGAAATCGCAAAAAAATAAGAAGAAAAGACTCAAAAAACGCCAAAAACTACTTAGAAACCGCTTGAGAGAGGAAGGAGAAAGGGACAGCAACGTTTGCGCCGTCTGTCACTCGCCCTTATATAGAATTTCGTGACCGACGGTCAGGGCGTCTGTAAAAGCGACCGACGGGCTGGCCGTCTGTCGTGAAATGAATGCAATTTAATTTCGTGATGAATGCGATGATGACGCGTGTTTCTGCCCGGTGGACTTCCGACGGACGGGCCGCCTCTATGGAGGGACGTTCAAGCCGTCTCCGTAGAGAGGCGGGCAGACCGTCCCTGTAGAGGGGCGGGTAGGCCGTCGGTGACCTTCTCCTATAAAATCTGCAAGATTTTCTTGTCTCTTCATTTTCCAGCACCTTGGGATTTCATTCTTCTCAAAATGTTCTCCCCTCCTGCTCAAAGGATGCACCATATCTTAGATGACAAACACACTTGGGGAGAAGGCGCCCTTTCCTCTCTGGCTGGGCTAAAATATCTGTGTCGGGTGAAAATCAACCAGAACCTCCTCCTGGCGGCGACCCACTTCTGGAACCCTCGATTTCACGTCTTCCAGTTCACCTATCAGGAACTGTGCCCTCTTTCTGAAGAATTGGCTTCCATTCTGGGAGCCCAGTTCCCTCCTGGCGCCTTGCCTTGCATCCCCCGCTGCGACCTACTTCAGACCCGGGACGTAGCCCTAGCCCTGGGGATATCCCCCTCGGCGGCCAACCGGCTGATTCCTCTGAGTTCCTCCTTTTCTCTGGAGCCCCTGATCGAGGCCCTAGATCAGTTCACTGACATCCCCACCTATCGGGTAAGTATCACGTTCCTATTCTGCATGGTGAACTTCCTTACTGTTGTTCCAGGAGGCCTGACAGGCGACTTTCGTCTGCTTGGAGTTCTGAGTGACTTTCATCTAGGATTGTCCCCTCTACCACTTGTTTTGGCCGAAACCATCTTAGGTCTGGACGCTGTGAGCTCTGGGTCCACTACAACATTTACCGGTAGCCCCTTATTACTCCAGGTACGTCATTATTTTAAAGGTAGTGCATCCCTTATGGATTTTCACACTAGCTTTTCTTTGCGGGAGGTGCGTCCTTTCGGATTTTCACACAACCCTCTGCCTAAATTTTGCCTGAAGCAAACCCTACTTACTCCAGCGGCTTTTTTTTTTTTTTTTTTTTTTTTTTTTTTTTCAGATCTGGCTACAGGAAAAACTGAAGATGCTGTCTGAACCACCCCCTCGAGTCATTCCGCGGTACATGCCAAGCCATTTCTTGCCTCGTCGGCGACTGTATGGGTGTGCCACGACTAGTGAAGGCATTACCAGGTTTAGTGAGCTGTCAGATGACGACATCAGTTTTACATCCGCCTGGCTCCCGCTGTCTCATGCGGTCACCGATGGGTCATCAGGTTGTGTCCCCCTCTGCGGCCTCCGCCAGGCTACCTTCTGCATTACCTCGCGATGTTCACGGCAGCTTGGGATGACCCAGGATATAGTGAGGGTTCCCCTTGCTTTCCGAGGAGGAGATCTCTCGGTCGCATTTGCTTCCCGGTATCATGAGCTATGGGGCAGATTACCTGTGAAGACTGTCATCCCGAGGTTTGGCAATCATTCTGCATCCTCGACCAGCGGGTACAAGAAGTGGATCCTCAGCCCAACCTCCGATAATAGGACTCGAGGGCTCAAGCATCTGATCGGCGAGAGCAGCAGCAAGACCTAGTTTAGCCTACATGTGTATTTTTTTGCTACATTTCTTTTTAATGCAGAACTAGAAAATGACAAAAGTGAAAAGAATAATATTCATCCCTTTCACAAGTTTCGTGTGCATTTCTAGATAATTTCAGCATACATGATCAGTTTTGGCATTTACTCAGCTGCTTATGCACTATCAATACATGAAACCAAATTTTAACAGCATCAACTCCTGTTACCGATCGGCCCTCTCGGGTTTTCACGATCGGACATTCTCTCTCATGCCTCTAATTTTTGCACAGGATGCCTTTTTTCCGGTTTTCACCCTGTCGTGGCGCCCAATTTTAGCACAGCCGCCTTTTTTCAGTTTTCGACTTGCAGGGCATTTTATTCTCTTCTTTTTATTTTGGTCTTTAGCCGTGGAACCTTTTGAGTCTGTCGACATTGACTGGCTCCTTGAACTCGTTCCCATCGCTGTCTGATAAGATTGCAGCCCCTCTGGACAACAGCTTCTTAAGGATGTACGGCCCTTCCCAGGTAGGCCTGAATTTCCCCCTGATATCTGGTATTCCTGGCCTCATCTGCTTGAACACCAAGTCCCCCTCTTTCAGCGGGTGTTTCCTCACCTTCTTTCCGAAAGTTCTCGCTAATCTCTTCTGATATACCTGATTATGATAATAAGCTTTCAGCCTACTCTCATCCAGCAAGTTCAAGTGCTGCAATCTCTGCTGCGCCCATTCGGCTTCCGGGATTTGGGCCTCCATGACCACCCTTAATGATTTAAGCTCTATCTCTACCGGCAATACTGCTTCTGTTCCGTATACCAGAGAAAATGGTGTAGCGCCCGTAGATGATCTTACTGTCGTTCTGTATCCCCACAGGGCGAAGGGCAACTTCTCAGCCCAATCTTTGTAGGTTTGGACCATCTTGGACAAGATCTTCTTCACATTCTTATTGGCGGCTTCCACTGCTCCATTCGCTTGCGGTCGGTAGGGAGAGGATTTATGATGCTCAACACCGTACTTCTCAAGAAGTTTTCTGGTCTCTCCCATAAACTGCACTCCATTATCAGACACTATGTGGTGAGGGAGACCATATCTGCAGATCAAATTCCTCTCTATGAACCTGGCCATATCCCTTGCGTCAATTTTCTTGAAAGATTCTGCCTCGACCCATTTGGTGAAGTAGTCGATCGCGACTATGATGTACCTGTGCCCATTGGACGCCGTAGGGCGAATCTCCCCAATGATATCTATCCCCCAGGCGGCAAACGGCCAAGGAGATGTTAAGTTATGTAGCTCTGATACCGGCAGGTGCCTCAGATCCGCGTACTGTTGGCACAACTGACATTGCTTGA
Organism: Excoecaria cochinchinensis; assembly: GCA_947683425.1. Lineage (NCBI taxonomy): Eukaryota > Viridiplantae > Streptophyta > Magnoliopsida > Malpighiales > Euphorbiaceae > Excoecaria > Excoecaria cochinchinensis. The sequence continues at coordinate 25,371,624 of CANTUQ010000004.1, forward strand.
CATATTTTGAACAATCAGTGTCCATCGTAAGCCAATAAAAGCCTTGCCTCATTATCTTCTTGGCCAAGGTCACACCATTCATGTGGGCCCCGCAGACCCCTGCATGGGTTTCTTCCATTATCTTGCGCGCTTCTCTCTCATTCAAACATCTGAGCTGGATCCCATCTGACCGTCTCTTATACAGCACCCCTTCCAAGGATATGAACTGAGTAGATAACTTACGTATCATCCTCTGATCTTTTTCAGTGGCTTCCTCTGGAAATCTATCGCTTTCCAAGTAATTCATGATATCAAAGTACCACGGTCTCCCATCTGACACCTCTAATTCCATCACAGGCACGGTTTCAAAGCTGGGCCTATCAGAGCTCGAAATCAGCACCGGCTTCATGGCCACTCCCTCAGGGTTATCCCATATTGATACTAAGGTTGCCAACGCATCAGCCAAACGGTTCTCGTCTCTTGGCACGAAGTGGAAGGTGCAAATCTCAAACTGCCCACACATCCCTTTCAGATATTGAACATAAGGGACCAGTCGCTCTTCCTTAACAGCCCACTCACCTCGGATCTGGTTTATTACCAAGGACGAATCACCAAATACCTCTACATTTCTGGCCCCCAACACAGCCAAAGCCTCCAACCCAAAAGTGCATGCTTCATATTCAGCTTCGTTGTTGGTTGCTTTGTATCTCAGTTTCTTAGCGAGAGGAAGTTTCTCATTATCTGGGGTTGTTAGGATGACTCCGACTCCGGCTCCTTTGTTGTTTACCGCCCCGTCAAAATGCAATTGCCATCCTTGAACAGAAATCGTGCCTATGCTCTCGTCAGGAAAGGTAAATTCGAGGGTGTCCCCTTGGATAGGATGCTCAGCAAGAAATTCGGCTACAGCTCGCCCCTTAATAGTCTTGCGGGTGATGTATTGCACATCAAACTCTTGTAGCAAGAGCAACCACCTCCCCATCTTTCCAAGCAAAGATGGTGCCTCCTGCAAATATCTTAAAGGATTCTGCTTGGCTACAGCCTGAACCTTGTACGAGTGAAAGTAATGCCTTAGCTTCTTCGATGCCCAAATCACTGCAAGGCAGATCTTCTCTACTTCAGCATATTTTATTTCGTAAGCCAGAAACTTCTTGCTGAGGTAATAAACTGCAAACTCCACCCCAAACTCATCCTCTTGAGCCATCATGGCGCCCACTGAACCGTCTTCTACTGCCAGGTACAGAATAAGCGGTTTGACAGGTTGCGGAGGTCTTAGTACTGGCGGATTTAACAGGTACTCCCTGATATTATCAAAGGCTCTCTGGCAGTCTTCATTCCAGACTACGGGCTGATTCTTCCTAAGCAGCTTAAAAACAGGTTCACATATCGAAGTGAGCTTGGCAATAAACCGGCTAACATACTGCAACTTGCCCAGAAAACTCCTTACATCTTTTTCCTTTTGTGGCACAGGCATCTCTCTGATAGCTTTCACCTTATCGGGGTCAATTTCTATCCCCCTCTGACTGACGACATGTCCCAACAGCTTTCCTGAAGTCACCCCAAAAATGCACTTCTTGGGGTTAAGTCGCAGATTATACCTGTCGATCCGGGTGAAGAACTTCTCTAGAGCTTCAAAGTGCCCCTCTCGGGTGGCTGATTTGACCATCATATCATCAACATACACCTCTACTTCTTTGTGAATCAGGTCGCTTAGGATCTTGGTCGCCATCCTCTGGTACGTGGCCCCCGCATTCTTTAAGCCGAAAGGCATAACCCGATAGGCATAAGTACCCCACTCTGTGATGAAGGCAGTCTTGACCCGGTCAGCTATCTTGTTCAGGATCTGATTGTAGCCCACATATCCATCCCCAAAGCTGTACATCGCGCAGTTGGCGGCACTGTCTATCAATACATCAATATGGGGCAGTGGAAAATCATCCTTAGGACAGGCTTTGTTAAGATCTCGATAATCCACGCACACCCTGACCTTTCCGTTCTTCTTAGCCACAGGCACCACATTCGCCAGCCAAGTAGGGTACTGGACTTCCACCAGAAACTTAGCTTCGATCTGTTGTCGGATTTCCTCCTTAACCTTATCAGCCCATTCTGGCCTTAGCCTTCTCAACTTCTGCTTCACAGGCCTGCAATATGGGTAAGTGGGGATGGCATGCTCCGCCACGGCTCGGTCAATCCCCGGCATATCTTCGTAGGTCCAGGCAAAGACTTTTTCATGTTTTGTTATTATTCTCTCAAAATTTTTTCTCTCCTCAGGAGTTATGTTTGATGCTATTAGAATTTCTCTCGGATTTTCCGAAGTTCCAAGATTGAAAGGCGTTGTGCCAGTAGAGTCAATGTCAAAAATTGATGGAATATGATCATGTTCATGCATGTTGAAATCATCAGAAACATCGCACAAATAAGTGAAATTGTTCATCTTATTGATAATATTATTGTTATCATCTACATCATAAAAGAGTTCTGGAATAAAAAGACAATCTAGGCTAGAGACTTCCTCTGCCGCTCCCGAGGTTGACGCTATTGCAGCTTGCCTATTGACTTTCTGATCCAGCAGAGGCCCTTCAGGCACGTCGGAAGAGATCTTCAACTCCTCCACTTCCAGCTCTAAATCTGCTATCTTCCCTTTTCCTTTCAGCCTGGCAGCTACCATTTTCTCAGTAACGATCTCCTCAAGCTCGCACTTGTCCCAAGTGATCCCCTGGGTCATGATTTCTTCATCCCAAAAGCCTTCAGCGGTCTTGACAAATCCGATGTGCCAATCATATACATCATTAAAAATCTCAAAGCCAGGGACAATCCTCCCATCTACCCACTGCGGTTCATCTTCACCAGTATAAGCACATACTGAGGATGCGGGGACAAAGCTTTCTGAAATGTGGGGAATCCTGTCTGTTACCCTCTTCTTGCCAAAACCACCTCTGTACCCCAGACCTTTACGGTTCTTCTGCCCTCGAGTGGTAACCGCGGTCCGCAGCCCTTGGGAGCTTCTTCCCAAACCAGCCCCAGGAAGATAGTGCATCTTCTTCAACATATTAACCACAGCCGGGCTACCTCCTGATTCGTGCTCTTCCTTTATCATAGATACATGAAAACCACTGAACGGCTGATTGGCAATTTCTAGCGCTGAGACCTGGTTTTCCCTGGCTGCCTTGATAGTCACCACCTCCCCTTCGTGCGGGAATTTTATCATCTGATGCAGTGTGGATGGCACTCCTCCTAATTTATGAAACCAGGGTCTCCCTAGCAAAGCCGAGAAATTAGCAGGAATGGGCAGAACCACAAATTCGGCTTCCACTTCGATAGGTCCTGTCTTGACCAAGGTCTTGAAGGTTCCCGAGGCTTGCCTCCTTGAGTTATCGTAGGCCGTGATAGTTAGGTCGGATTCGCTGAGCATGTCCTTGCTTAAGCCAAAAGCTTGTAAAGCTATCAAAGGGCATACATTGATAGAAGACCCATCGTCCACCATAACGCAAGCAGTGTGCTTGCCGCTAATCTGTGCCTTAATGTATAAGGGTCGGTTATGATTACGGCCTTCTGCCGGTAAGTCAGCATCGGAAAAGATCAACCTCTCCTCGTATCCTCCCTTGATTAGACCCAAAAGCTCTGATGGGGAAATAGTGGTGGCAACTGTGGCCTCAACCAAAGCCTCCACTACCTTCTGCCTATGAGAGGGAGACTGCCTCAACAAATCCCAAATGGATATCTGAGCCGTGGTTTTCTTCAATTGCTTTATAATCTGTTCCTCCTCTGGCTCTTTCTCTGCCACTGGCTGAACTGGCCCAGGTAGCTTCGCAATCTCGGGGATCACCCTTCCGCTTCTAGTGACAGCGCTTATCTCCCCATCTTCTCCATCGGAGCCCCACAGATCAAGGTTCAATCCTTCTTCATCATCGGCTTCTCCACCGCTCTCACTGCTAGACCAGCAATCAAGAGTCGCCACAACTGCTTTCTCCTCATCTTCTCCATCGGAACTACCGACAGAAGACTCCTCATTCCCATATAGATCTCGTAGCACGTACCACTCTGGCAGGCTAGATTGAATCATAAACACAGGTGGGGGTACGGCATTATAACTAGGCTTCTTCTCAGCTTCCCTCCTCTCAGGGTCAGAGATCTGTTTGCTATCGATCAAATCTTGAATGGAGTGCCGAAGTGCTTTGCATTTATCAGTGATATGGCCCGAGTGCTGGTGGAATGCACAGAATTCGTTGTCCTTATGTCCCGGCTTCCCTTGTGTCAAAGCCGGCCTGGGAGTTAGAGGACGCAATTTTCCCTCCTTCATCAGTCTCTTCAAGACCCAGGATAATGGTCTCCCTAAGTTCGAAAATTTCCTCGGGGTGGCTACCTCAGTAGCAGACACTTCACTCATCCTTCTATTGCTATTACTGGGACCTGCCGGCCTGCTGGCTCCTTGACCAGGGTTAGCCCTTTTGGCAAAAATATCATTGCTAGCTTTTCGGGTCAAGAACTCCCCTTCCGCTTCGATGGCTATATCCTTGAGAGACTCCCAGTCCTTTAACCCCTTCATCCTCAGTCCCTCCTTCAAGTATGGACTCGCGTTCTTAATGAAAAGACGAATCTGATCTTGGGTATCAGGCTTTCGGCGCATCTCCATCACTCGGTTCCGCCATCGGGTAAGGTACTCATGGAAGGATTCTCCGGCCTTCTGTTGGAGCAGCTCAAGATCTTTTAGAGTCACCTCCATTCTGGTATTACAATCGTACTGTTTCAGAAACTCCTCAGTGAGCAGATCCCAATCTTCTTTAGTGCGGCGGTCAAGGCCGTGATACCAATCTATGGCATGAGAGGTCAAACTCAGACAAAAGTATTCCACTTTCTGCTTCTTAGACAATGTGGTCCCCTTCATGACCAGAGAATATTGCTTCACATGTGCAGTAGGATCAGAAGTACCATCGAACTTCGGCACGTCCGGCATCTTGAAGTTATAAGGGATCGGGTCCTCTCCGTCCAGCTCCCTATCCTCAGGATTCATCCCGTGAGCTCTACCTATCATACGAGCCATGGCCTCGAACCTCTCTTCCATCATTTTTAAAATAAAATCATCAGCCTGAGGTGCCTTCCCCTTTTCGGATGCCACGCTCAACCTATCATCCTCAATATCTCTATCGTCATCAATTCTCAGCACTGGCCTTCTTCTCAGCTCTCCCGAAGCCACTGATCTCAACTCTACCGGTGGCGGCCTAACGGGCTCCTCTCGCCTTTCAACCCTTTCTTCTTCAGGCTCATTCAGTCTCACTGGAGGAGGAGGAGGAGGATTCTGGGGAACATTCGGCTGAGCGTTCTGCTGCGTCAAGGCGGCCAACATATTCATCATCCTTCCCTCGAATTCTTCAAATCGACGGCCCACTTCTTCGGCAATCATGGCCCTGGTGGCGTCTTCCCCCCTGGGTGAGTTTGCCATATGAGATACTGTGCCACTTACTTCTGATAAGATCTCCGGCAGACCTTCTCTATCTGACAGCTCGGGAGTAAGAACTCGGATCAGTCGCCCGGTCGGTGATCTAGTCCACCTGGGCAGATCTATGATGGCTGCAGGGACAAAAGTTAGAATGATGCATGAAATGTAGGTATAATGCATGATCGTGATATGCAACATTTACAGAGCACAAGCAAGCAAGTAAGTCCTTCCACCCTTATTTCTCCCACACACGTGGTCGTGCAGTCTCTTTCCTAGGTGGGATTAGCCCAAGGGTCAACGGGGAACCCAATGGACGCGTATGGTGCGCGGCGAAAAACCGGCAGCATAACACTCCTATGCTAATGTACAAGCAGATGGATAATGATCGTCACGTATTCGAACGGTCCACAAATTTCGACATGGCCCTACCGGGGCATGATAGCCTTTGGCTAGGTTACCAAGCGAGATATTTGGATTCACCCAATATGTGAAGATCCATACAGCAAGCATGAGATTATGGTTCATTTCACCTGTGGAGAGTGACTACAGTCATTACATGAGCTTTGGACGAGGGAGATGTTTCTTTGAGGCTACCCAAGCATGATCCCTGCCGACGGGTCTAGCTCATCACGAGCATAGCGACCGATCGGGTCATCATTTTGATATACCATTGAGGTACCTGGCTTGGGCTGGTGATTATCCTTAACACTTCCCCAAATTGAGTGAAAATGAGGAGGTGCTTCAGGAACGCACCGGGGCTAGAAGAGGGACCAAACTAGCTTATTCTAAGGCTCTAATGATATGTAAATGCAAATTTGAGAGAAAGCAAATTTATGAATTAAATTTTAATCATAAAATGTTAAAAGAGGTATTTTCAAATCGAAATCTCGAACCAATAACGTCCCCAGTGGAGTCGCCACTGTGACGCGCGCCGGATCCCGAGCGGCCGCCCGTTCGGACCGCCCGCACGTGGGCGGTCGGGGCATTTGCGGGTCCGTTGGCATCCTGCAATAAATCGCAAGTGCGTCTATGTTGGGCAACAAAGAGGTATCATGGAGTCGCCACCCAATAGAACATTGGGAAAGTTACTCTCGCCTCGGAGAGCCTAAGACTGCGCTTGGTATCCATTTTGGGCCAGCTAGAGGGGTCTTGGAAGGTAAACTTCTCGCCCAAAAGAGCCTAGGATTAGCGCTAAAGCCTCGTGACTCAAGAAGTATTTTGGAGGATAACCTCTAACCTCTCGAGCCCCAAAGACCAGAGCTGGGTCCGGGATTTCTCATCTATTTCTACCTCGATTAATTTATGATCAAATTTTAATGTCATTTGTTCGCTCTCTCTCCACACTATGCAGTTGATTTAAAAGGCGCATTTATTCACATTCGGAAAGCAGTAAATGAGCAGAATAGATATCAAAAGCGATAAATTACAATAACACAAGGAGCGGAATACAACTCCCTTATGTAAATGTGCGGTTCATACACAAATCGGGGCATTATTTATTTTGAGGACTTCGGTCCTCTCATGCATCATCATTGAAAATGGGATATTTAATATGTGATTATTTTTATTGGATGAAAATAGGGCGTTGGACCCTTTTTACATTTTATACAAAACTCAATTTTGTTTAAGTATAAATCGTTGATCTATTCTTACATTTAACGGGATAAAAGAGCTTATTCATATACATAAAATAATCAATGAATGAAAGAGCGAGAGAAATAAATCAAGAGGTTTAAGAAAACTAAACCAGACGAAATCCACCATGCATGGTAGGCAACCGCTCAAGCTCGAAATTATCCAAGAGGGCCAATATACACTCACAGAAAGTTAAGAGATGTTAACATTCATAAAATTAACACATAAGAAATCGAAGGGACTGAATAGAGATGGAAAATGATAAAAAAAACGGAGGCAGAACCCACCGACGGCCTTTCCTGGTTGACCGACGGGCGTCGGTTTGGTTAGTCGCTATGCCCGTTCGTCACTCAAGAATGGGCGTCTGTAGGTGGGTGACCGACGGGCGTCGGTCATAAAGATGACCCGTCGGTCACCTCTGTCTCCGGAAAACAGGAAGGAGGAAAGGGACTTTCGAGATAAAAAAAACAAGTTTTATCCAAGAAGGAGATGAGGGAGTCAAAATGAAGAAAAGTAATAATACGTATTCAAAATTTTCACGGGATGAATAAATAAATGATAAATAATTAAATATGAGATAAAAATGGAGAGAGAATCCGGAATATTTACCCTCAGATAGTTGCCTTGGGTAGAATTTTTGATGTCGGTTAGATCCCCGCGCGTTCCACGAGAAAGTAAGAGAATGAAAGATTAGAGAGAGAAAATGAGCTATTTCACCTCCGATCCTTCAGAAAGTCGATTTAGGAGTTCAAATCTAAAGAAAACTAATTAGCTTTTAGTTCCTTTGATCGATTTGATCCTTGATTAAGTAAAGTTTTTTTGGAAAATGTGTGTTTTTGGAAGAGAGAGAAAATGTGCTCGAATTTTGGCAGAGTTTCCTCTTCTGAAAAATTTTTTCTTTTTTTTGAAGTGAAAATCCGGACCTTATATAGCCAGACACGACCGACGGGCGTCGGTGCGTAGGGGCGGGCGTCGGAAGAATCCTACTGACACAAGGACACTTCCGACGGCCCTGCCACATCCACCGACGGGCGTCGGAACGGTTGCGTGCTCCGGGAAACCAGGCGGCTCCTGACAGGGGCGGTGACTTTTCGACGGGCGTCGGAAAAAACCCTGAGCCGTCGGTGACTCGGAGCGACGGGCTATCTCCACAGACGGGCTGGCCGTCTGTGGAGGACAAAAAACCTTGTTTTACTCGGAAAACTCCCGTTTTCTCCCCCTCTGCCCCTGAAGTGTAGAAAAACCTCATTTCTCATGGAACGTGGGACTAAAACCTCCAACTTCAGCCTCCTGCACAGGCCTTGAACATTGATTTCATCATAGGGTAACCTCCGATCCGGACCGCTCCAGGACACGGTGCTTACAAGACCTCATGAGCAAGGATGATCCAAGGGATGGGTTCAGCTTAACATGATCGGCCACTATATCCGGCATAAAATCAAGTAAATATGTACAGAGGTGGAACGCCCAAAAGAATAAGCCTATCCGAGCACACCATGCTCAGGGCAATCTGGAATCACACAAATCTATGGAAAAGAAGTTCCGTTGAGAAGCTAGACTACCCACACATACTTTAGTTGGAGGCAATCAGACTCAAGAGTGGGCCGGGGTACAGCTTCAGCTCTACATCGGTGCTCATCCACGCTGAACAATCAGATCAAGATGAAGTCCTCACAAGAATGGAATTTCATGGACCCACTCCCAAGAAGACATTTAAAATAGCGAGCCTACTCATGCACGCCATGCCGCGAACAACCAGGTAAGTTTCTCTATCAGAAGATGTACGCTCACACTCATCACACAAAGTGTACAAAATCCAAACTCAAATGTACAAAGAATATAACTCTTCAAACAAAAAAAAACAATAACAACAACAAAACTAAAAAAAAAAATAAACAAAGACAAACAAACCAAAACAACAAAACAAAAAGAAGATATTTTCAAGGCCTTGAAAATCCAATATACTGTAAAAATTAAAATACATCCAAAATGTGAAAATCTAAAAAATTTCACAAACATCATTTTAAGGGACACCAAAGACATTGAAACCTATCTGCCTGCGGGCAAGCAACCAAAACCTCCAATCTAAATTTCCTCTTAGGAGGCTCAAATATAATTTCCTCTCTGGAGGCTCAAGTATAAGTTTCCTCTGAAGAGGCTCAAATATAATTTTCCTCTGAGGAGGCTCAAATCCAATTTCCTCTGAGGAGGCTCAAATATAATTTTCCTTTGAGGAGACTCAAATATAATTTTCCTCTGAGGAGGCTCAAATTCAATTTTCTCTGAGAAGGCTAAAATATAAATTTCCTCTGAGGAGGCTCAAATATAATTTTCCTCTAAGGAATCTCAAAGCCTATTTTCCTCTCTAGAGGCTCAAATATAATTTCCTCGCTGGAGGCTCGAAATCAAAGTCTCTCAGTGAGCGTCAAAGTCTCTCCGTGAGCGTCAAAGTTTCTCAGTGAGCATTTAAGCCTCTCAGTGGGCACAGATTTTCAAAATCTCCCTGCGAGCACAGAGGCCTCTTAAGAGACACATAGGTCTTCCTAATAAGGAGACCCCGATGGAGATGATAGAGGAATCGGTATCTTGGGAACAACTAACCATCCTTCAGGGGGCACACATCTGACAACGCCCCTAATAGGCTTGTACTGCCACAAGTATGCATCTCTTTTATATACCCTGCACATTTGCTTTTCCCTTTTTCGCAAAAAAAAAGAAGAGGTTCAAGATAAACACTGGCAATAGAACAGATTGTAAACAGAGGTTGTAGTTAGAGAATACTGCATCTCATAGACTCCGTACAGGCCGGGACGAGGCTAGCGGGACACCAGTAATAGAACAAATCGCAAATAGAGGTTGTAGTCAGAGAGTACTGCATCTCACAGACACCGTGCCAGCCCAAATGAGGCCAACGGGACAGACCAGCCATCGTGCATACCGAGGCGAGGACAGCGGGGCACACGCGATAGAACAGATCGCAATGGGACTGTGGTTATAGAATAGCGCATCCCACAGAAACCGTGCAAGCTGAGATGAGGTCAGCGGGATAGATCAGCCACCATGCATGACGAGACGAGGACAACAGGGCACACACGATAGAACAGATCGCAACGGGATTGTGGTTAGAGGACACCGCATCTCACAGATGCCGTGCAAATTGACCGGAGGCGAGCGGGACAATGTGATAGAAAAGGTTGCAAATGAGTCACAGTCGGATAACACTACAGCTCGACAACAATAAGTCACAACATTCCACACGACAAAAAGGTAAGGGCTGCCTCCGGTACGCATCTCTTTCATTTCTCCTCTGAATTTTGGCTCATCTAGGCACTACTGCACTAGTTTCCCCAAAATTGGGGGCAATTGTAGACACCGGGTCCTAAGGCATCCCAGATCAGAGTTACCTAATGATGATAAGATGCCTACTCAAAGGCAAAAAGGTTAAAAGTGATGATTTCCTGGTCAAATTTGCATTTTAGAGTAAAAAATAAAAAAAAATAAGAAAAAGTATTTTGAAAATTAGATTTGAAAAATAGGGTTTAGAAATTGTAGTATTTTTTTAGTTAAATTTAAAAATATATAAAAAAATAAATTTCCGCGAATGTTGGTCGCCCCTGTTCCGCCGCAAAACGCCCATTTTGCCCCAAAAATCATTTTTTGCAATTTTTTTCCATAAAATTCGATTTTTTATCCCTTTTTAAGGGATTTTCAGGTTTTTTTTTCCATTTTTAAACTTAGATAAATTATATTATTAATCATTAATTAGTTTTTCCCTTAATTAATTTTATTTTTCCATTTTTTCTTAATATAAAAAGAAAATGATGCAAAGAGAAAAGGGGGAATTTTTAGGGTTTATTTTTTAGGTTTTCTTAAGTTTTCCCTTCTTCTTCTTCAACATTTCTCTCTAGATTTTCAGATTTTCCCCCAACAAAATAATAGAAATAGAAAAATTCAATTCTTTTCCTTCTTTTTTCCAATAGAATTTCTTCTAAATATATTTTAGATGGAATTTTGTTGATGAAAAGTTGATTTTTGAGACAAATAAAGTGATTATTTGTTCTTAAAAATTTAATTTTCATACTTTTTGTCTTTCAATGATTTTTTCACTTCAGTTTTTTAATGATTTTTATTCGAATCCCTTTTTGATGAAAAATAGATTTTTGAGGCAAACAAAATAATTGTTTATCCTTGAAATCTAATTCTTCATTTGATTTTATAAAAAACAAGTTTTTTCATAAATAATTTTTTGAGACAAACCAAATAATTGTTTGTTCTTAAAAACATTTTTATCAATAAAAATCATTATTTTTGTTCTTAAAGAATTTTTGATTTTCTTTCATTATTTTCTTTGTAATTTATTTTTCGGAATAAAATTCCGATATTTTCATCATATTCAATTCTAATCTTGCAAATCAAAAAACAAGGAAATCAATCATCATTTTTACCTTCATCGAATTCGAAACTCTGAATGTAAACATTCTGGGCCTAATCTTTTTATTCCTATTTTTATTATTTTTTCATTTTAATTTACTAACATGTATATTTTATTATTTTCATTTATTCTATTGTTTTTATATATGTCTCATTTAATATGTTTATATATTATTTTTGTTCATGTAAATATTGATTTTTTATCATTTCTAACATGTAAATATTGATTTATTATTATTGCTAACATATAAATAATTTATTTTTGCTTTGATTTCTAATTATTTTTAACATGTAATTAATTAATTTATTTTGATTGATCTTTTTGCCATGTAAATATTTTATGCTAATTGAGATAACATTAATTAATCATGTCACTCATTTAATTATTTTCATCATTCTTTTATTCATTTTTTATCATTTTTTTCATTGCTATTGTTATATATTTATTATTTATTCATTTATTTGTTTATTTTCATTATTCATTATTATTATTATCATGTTCATATTTTTATGTATTAATTCATTAACATTTTTTATTTATTTCAATCACATCATTTAATTCATTTGTCATTCATAATACATTTTTCTCATTTATTTTAAATTGTTGATATGTTAATTCATTTGTCATTTTGATGTCATCTTATTTTATTTGATTTTATCGTTTATTATATATTTAATTGATTTAATTGCTAATATTATTCCATTTGTGTTTTATGTCAAAACTTATTTTCTTTACTTGGGCATTTTTGCAAGCACCCGAGGAGATCCAGAAGGCTCGTTTGGCTTAAATATTTAATTATTTTATTTGTAATATTTCATTTATTTGGCTTTTTCATTTATTTTGCCATGTAATTTACTTATAAAATTGTTTATTTTAGGCAAGCTAAAAAGAAAATCACAAAAACATTTTTATTAATTAACTTGAAATCTTTCCTAATAAAAATGGGACCAATGTCCCAATTTTCTCCATCCAAAATAAAAATTGTCACATCAAAATTATTTTATAATAAATATGCATGCGCGGACCAATGTCTTCATCATTAACAAATAGCCCGTTTTATGTATAATTTGTATTTTATTTACAATACGGGTTGTATTCTGCCCCTAATTTTATTGTAATTTATTTTCATGCACTTTACTTCAATTATGCTTTATTTATTTATCGCTTTCCCTGAATGGACAATCTGCACTTTTATTTAACTGCATTAAATTGAATGAGAAATTGGATGAAACGATAAATTCAAAACTCAACTATAAACCTAACCAAGGTATGAATAAATGGGAAGTCCTGAACCTTCTCTGGTCTTTAGGCTCAACGAGGCGAGAGGGCCATCTCAATGTTCTGTTGGGATGGGGCCTCCGAAACACCTCTTGTGTCCCGTAAAAGGCTCAAAATTGCACAATCGTAGGCGCCATGAGGCGAGAGGGCCATCCTAATGTTCTATTAGGGTGGATGCCTCCAAAACACCTCTGGTTTGCCCAAGCATGAGGCTAAAGGACCATCCTATCATTAGGGTGGAAGCCTCTAAGACACCTCCGGCATGCCTATAATGGACATAATAGCGCTATCTTAGGCTCACTGAGGCTAGACGACCTTTCCCAATGTTCTATTGGGTGGCGACTCCAAGAAACCTCCTTGCTGCCCAAAATGGATCCACTTGTAATTTCTTACAAGTTTTCATGAACTTCTCCTGAAAGCCCTAAAAACGGGCAGTTCGGGGCGCCTCGGGGTTCGGCACGCATCACAGATATTCAGTTTGAGGTCGGGGACAAAGTTTTCCTTAAGGTTTCACCTTGGAGGGAAGTGTTGAGATTCGGTAAGAAAGGCAAGCTTAGTCCTCGATTTATTGGATCGTATGAGGTGCAAGCTAAGGTTGGTCCGATAGCCTATAGATTGGCTTTACCGATAGAGTTGGAGAAGTTGCACAATATTTTTTATATTTTCATGCTTCGTCAGTATAGGTCAAATCCTTCGCATGTGTTGTCGGTTCAAGATGTGCAAGGACAACCAGATTATTTGTATGATGAGGAACTGAAGGCCATTTTAGCTCGGGAAGTGAGACAGTTGAGGAATAAGCAAGTCCCTTTGGTCAAGGTGTTATGGCATCACTATGGAGTTGAGGAAGCGACTTGGGAACCAGAGGCAACGATGAGGACTCACTATCCGCAGTTATTCAGTTCAGGTGAGAATTTCAAGGACGAAATTCTTGTTAGTAGGGGAGAGTTGTAACACCCCGTTTGCCCCCTAGAAGTTAGAGCCATATGTGCATGTGTACATGTGTGTGTTGGCATTTGATAAAGGTAAAATGCATGTTTTGGGGGTTTTACTAGAGTGTGTGTGCATATAGATTATTAGGGTGTGTTATGTTGGGTTGTGATATTGTGTGCATGCTTGTCACACCCCGTTTGTCCCCTAATAGTATGAACCCATTTGTGCATGCATGCATGGTATGTGTTTGGCATGTCATAAGGGTATTTTGGATAAAATATATGTTTTAAGGGTTTTGTTAGCATATGGATGCATGTATGGCATTAGAGTGTGAATTAGTTGGGTTGCATTTGAGTGTATTACTCACATGGTTATAGGGTATGAGTAGTTGAGTTATGGTTGTGTGCTTTATTCACACATTGGTAGGGTGTGCATTAGTTGGGAGTGCATTGTGTGTGAGTAGGGTATGCTTGCTGGGTGTGAGTGGTTAGTTTCCACCAATAGAAAAATGACAAGTGTTAGGTTTAAGAAAAATATGAGTTAGGAAGGAAGGGAAAATTGGGAAAGGCAGAATTCATTTCCTTTTTCTCGATTCTTCTTCTCCCTTGTCTCATCTTCTTCCTTTACTCTTCTTTAGAAACCCTAGCCTTGATTCAAGTTACTGTTGGTGGAAATTACTCATCTCCTTGCATCCCTTTGGTAAGTTATTGCATTTTTCATCTTGTTTCCCTTTTGTTCATCTTCTTCTTCTTGATTTCTGGGATTAGATTTAACTTAGGGTTTGTATTTTTGGGTGTTCTTTGGTGGTTGTGTTTAGCTGAGCCTCCTTGCGATTTCAAAGGGAAAGAGAAGGCAGGGAGTAGTGGAACCAAGTGATTGAGGCAAAGGGATTACAGGTTTGGGAATCTCTATATTTTGATGCTTTGTGTATGTTGTGAAATGTTGATTTATTTGGTTGATAATTGAATGGGTTATGCGTTGCATGTTGTAAAACTACTATGAGTTTGATTTGATTAAAATTATGCTTCTCAATTTTGAGGTGATGGAAAGCAACGTGATGGGAATGAGCTTACTGTCATTTTTTTGGGTTCTGGAATTTTGGGATTCTGATTAACCTAATTTGTGTTTTGAGTGAGTAAATGTTGAGGGGAGTGTTTATAAATTGTTTACGTTGGTTTTGCGTGCTTGGGGAAGCTGATTTCAGGTGAGATCAAATTGTATTTAAGTTGGGATGAAATTCTGGGTTCTGTGCTATTTTTCACGATGTTAGGGTTTGAAATCGCGATGTCAGGGATGATCTTCTTCGAGGCATGAAGAGAGAGCAGGAGAACGAGTCATGCTCCTGGAACACGAGTCGTGCTCTTGGCTGGGAGCCGAGCACGGGTCGTGCTCTGGGAGCACAACTCGCGCTCCCTTGCTGGGAGCAGGAGCACAAGTCCTGCTCCTTAAGCACGACTCGTGCCCCTCTAGACCCCTGTCCTTGCTGTTTTTATCAAACGTATATGGGTCCTTCTCAATCCTTTTTCTTCTATTTTGAGTTCCTTGGTCCTCATTTATGCATTTTAATTGGCAAATGATATGAAGGGTATTTTAACTTAGCCAAATAATAAGTAATGTATGCTATATTGTATGTTATAGTTTATTGAATGTTATCGGGTTATGCATGTCTTATTTATGATTCATTGAAATGAATGTGAGTATAATGATGTATTACACTTGGAAATATGACTTGAATGATGCATGACCTGCTAGAGTCAAGTAAGTGGATAGTTAGGCATGCCTAATAGAGTCTCTTAGCTGCAACCCTCACTTCTGTTTGGACCCCGATCAGGTCCCCGTTTGGTTCCTTGCGAACCACTTATGCGTTTTGGATCTTGTTTAAGGTCCCCTTTGTAAAATGTTTTGAATGCGATAAAAATAAAATGGCTTTCGATTCATACCCATAATATACGCTATGCGTCTGATTCGTGCCCGTAAGGTACGCTCTGCGTTTACTCGTTATCCACTATTGTGAGTCAGCAGGTGCTCTGTTTGTTTTGTTCCGCTTTGATATGATTACAAGAATATGGTATTCGGATGCATATAATGATAAGTATGGGAAATCAGTTAAAGTGTAGATGAATGTGGATGTGAATTTCTGAATGCATATCTTTATTATGCAAGTATGATTATATAGCTGATATCATTATCCGCATTTGTCATATTGTATGTGTATTGTATTGACGACCATTGTGAATGGCCATCCACTCTTTTGTTGTGTGTTCCCCACTAAGCGTTTATCGCTTAGCACGGTGTTTTATCCGTGCAGGTGCGGAGGATGGTGTTCTTTTGGGAGAGTCATCGCCAGTCAAGCCAACACAAAGGGATTAGTGTTAGGGCTTTATTTTTGATAGCATGTTGATTCTTTTGTATCGGAACTCTCTTTATACCATTATTTTTTAAAGGTTTCGCATTTATGTACTTTTGGTATATGTAATTATTTTATTCGGGCTTTTGATCAAAACATTATTGTAACAAATTTTGCTATTGTAATGATTGATCATTCTGATGCTTATGACGGTTTTAATTTCCCCGTAATGATGTATGTTTATTATGTATGAATGTATGCTTTGTATCTTTATCTGCTTGGTGACACACACCCGGCTCATACGGCTTCTCACTCCTTGAGGATAGGTACGCCTACGTATGGGTAGGGGGTGTTACAATGCTCACATGGTTGTAGGGTGTGAATTAGTGAGGAAAGTTTAGTGTGTGTTGTTGAGCATGTTTGTAGGGTATGAGTGGTGAATCTCCACCAATGAGGAAATGACATGGTCTAGGGTTAGGAAAATAAATAGAAGAAGAAAGAGAAAAAAAGGGAAAAGCATATTTGTTTTCTTCATCTCCCGTTTATCTCTATTTCTCTACTCCCCTTCTTCCTTTTCTCTTCTCAAGAGTGCCCTAGCTTGGATCCAAGTAAGTGTGGTGGAAATTGATGATCTCTTAACCTTCATTTGGTAAGTTTTGTTGCATTTCTTCTTCTTCATCTTCGTTTCTTCTTCATTTCTAGTTTGGGATTTTAATCTAGGGTTTGTGTTTTGTGTGATTTATGGGTATCATTTCTAGTCGAGCCTCCTTGTGATCCCAAGGGAAAGGAGAAGGCGAGTGTGTGACGCGCGCCGGAACCCACCAAGGGCCCTCGCTGTTGAATCCACCTTTGGGATTCGAGGGATTGGTTTGCGTCTTTTGATCATGGGCGCCATGAGACATCATGGGTGTATTCCTCCCAATAGAATATTGAGAAGAACCACCAAGCCTCACGACGCCTATAGGCACCTTTGAGGTATCATAGAGTCGCCACCCAATTTACAAGAAATTGGGAAAAGATTCTAACCTCTTAATGGTCTAGACCAGGGATTGGTGTTCGGAACTTCACTCGTATTTATGCTTTGATTAATTATAAATGAGTTTTTAACCTCTTAAAATTATATCTCTTATCTCACACGATCAATGCATTTAAATTTAAAGGCGTATTGCAAGCACTCAAAAGCGGTAAAGGAAAGCGATAAATAAAGCGATAAAGAAAAACGGTAAATGAAAGCGATAAACACACAAGCACACAAATACAAGGGAAAAAGGGACGAAATACAACCCCAATAAAAGGAGATTGAAGATGTGAATGGGGACGGAATACAATCCCCAAAAATAAATAAAGTTGGCCCAAAATTAATTACAAGGGCCCAAAAGGAAATGAACATAAATTTAAAAAACACTCACACAAGATCAGGAGAAAAGGACACACATAAATCGGGCCATTATTTTAGGAACATTGGTTCCTTCCCATTTGTTCGAAGTTTAGGAACATTGGCTCCTTCGCGTTTATTTAAAGAGGGTTTGAAGAGTCATTTTGGTTGTTTGATGAAAACGGGGATGAGTGATCCCATTTTTGGGAAAAATTGACAATTGTGATGTTTTTATTGTTGGGCTAAAACAAGGGACATCGGTCCCAATTTTATTGGTAAAAATTCCAATTTAATTATAGAAATATTTTTGTGATTTTTTATTTTACTCGTGCACAAATAAAATAATTATTTACAAATAACACAACATAAAGAGAGAGTTGAGAAAGATCTCACCAAAACTGGTGTGATCCTCCACGCATCGCAACTCATCTGGGGAGTCGCGAGGATGCTCAAATAACCCGATTCAAATTAAATCTCAGACAAAAATAATATCAAAAATATTAGTAATAATTCTAGAAGTTAGTCAAATAAAGACAAGATAATGACAACAATAAAATTATAGTGATGGTAACAACAAATAATCATGGCATAGTAACAATAATAAAATAATAATAATAATAATAATAATAATAATAATAATAATAATAATAATAATAATAATAATAATAATAATAATAATAATAATAATAATAATAATAATAATAATAATAATAACAACAAGATAGTGATAATGATAATAATAACATAATACTACTAGTAATAACAATACCATAGAACAACAACAATAATAATAATAATAGCACAATAGTAATAATAATAATAATAATAATAATAATAATAATAATAATAATAATAATAATAATAATAATAATAATAATAATGTTAACAGAACAATAACAACAGAGATAAACTTAAAGATTATAACAATAATAATAACACTAACAACAATAATGATAATAAATAATAATGGTAATGAGGGGAAGAAGATGGCGCCAAAATCACAAAGACAAATCAAAATCATGAATAACATGCCAACAGTGGCAAAAACCAAAGAAAACATCATACCACGAACATAATCTTGATGACAGAAAAGCAAGAAATATTCACAACAATAAATAATATACAAATGAAAATAAATAGATGAAAATGATCCAAGTGTTACCCTCATAATTTTATAGATCGGAAATGGGATGTCTCAATCTGTTCCCCTTGTCGATTTTGTGGTGATGAATATTTGAAAAAAATATAGAAATTGATATTTTAAAATAAATTAAGAGAATATTTTGATAAAAAAATATTTTTGGTGGATGATTGAACAAAAGAAATTAATTTTTCAAGCTCAAATCACCCAAGAAATGGATTATATTTTTTGAAGAAAAATAAATAAATTAAAGCTTGAGAAAAAGAAGAAAAAACTTAAGAATATTTTGAAGGATTTTTGAAGAAGAGCAAAACCAGTTTTTTTGCTTGAGAGAGGAGAAGAAAACTTAAGAGGAAAATAAATCCTTTTTCTTGAATATTAGTTGTCGTCCCCTCAAATGAAACCCCAAAAACCATTTTATTTCCTGTGTTTCTAAAATGGAAAAAGGCCAAATCAACTTCCATAAATTTATTTTTTCAAAGATACCCAAAACAGTGAAAGAAACGAAAAAAACAGACTCGAAACAGACTGGACACAGACTGGGAAAATGCAGAAAAAACCAGGCGAAAACGACCGCGTGAAGGGGGGACAGTGCGCGCTTTGCCCTGCTGTGCGCCCGGGGGGCACACGGTGCCGCTGCTGCTGGCGCGCAGTCCCCCTGCTGCGCGCGCGCAGGGGTGGCCTACTGCGCGGGCGCCCTCGCGCGCTGCCGCAAGTGGCACTCACGATTTTTTTATTTATTTTTTTTATAAAAGCCTCAAGGGCACAAAATTAATATTTTTTACCCTATTTTAATTTTTAATTTCTAAAATATATATTTTTAATTATTTTTCTAAAAAACACAATTTTGACAAGGAAGTAATCGATTCTCACTTTCTCGCCGAAAATCGGTCTTTTGTTTTCATCATAGGGTACTTTTGATCTTTGACCGCGTCAGGACCTGGTGTCTACAGAGTGGTAGTGGTATGAAGTGATTTGGAGATGGGAACCTTGATTTATTGTGCATTTATGTGTGTATTTTTTATGATTAATGATATGGTTGAAATTAATGTGTTAAATTTGTAGGTAATGCTATTAAATTGTTATGGATATGAATTCTTTTGGGATTTGGATGTCAATTTGGTGGATGATTGTGATATAGCTTGATTTTTGTACAATTATTCATTAATTTGCTGGTTATGGAATCTTGGAGTTTGATCTTGTAAAGTATGTGTTTTGATGATGATAATTGGTTTTAGAGTTGGGTTTTTAGTTGATTAATATGCTTTGAATGGATGATTTTGAGTGGTGTTGAGTTTTGAAGCCATTCGGAGGTTTGGGTGTTGTGGAAGTGAGTTTTCTGCAGTTTTTCCCGTGCAAAAGCTGGAAATAACTACTCTGTCACGAGCGCGACATTATCGCGAGCTCGCAACAGTGTCCGGTGAAAGCAGCTCTCACGCATGTCCGAGCTCTCTACCGAGCAGAGCAACAGAGCCACTATCGTGAGTACGACAGAGCGCTCAGCTGCCGAGCAGTGTGCCTGGCTCTGCAGTAGAGCCTCTATCGCGAGCGCGATAGTGCGCTCGGCTGCCGAGCTAATTTGGGCGACCCTCTATCGCGAGCGCGCTCTTGTGTGCAAGCGCGACAGATCTCGTGACAGTGAGATGTGTATGTTTCTCTGCGAGATCGTAAAGATTACCGCGATCGCAACCTGGGCCAAGTTCACCTCTGTCGTGAGCGCGACAGTTATCGCAAGCGCGACACTTCCTGGCTTCAAATTGAGTTTTCTTTTGCACTTTCGATGTTTAATTTTCGAATTTGTGATGCTTCTAGAATTATGCATGGATTTCTTTATGAATTATATGAATACGATTTGATGGTTTATGCATGACCTGCTAGAGTCAAATAAGTGGATAGTTAGGCATGCCTAATAGAGTCTCTTAGCTGCAGCCTTCAGTTCTGTTTAGACCCCAATCAGGTCCCTGTTTGGATCCTCGTGATCCTTAAAAGTATTTGGATCTTGTTTAAGATCCCCTCAGTAAAATGTTTTGAATAAAAGATAAAATATTGGTATTTTTCGATTCATACCCGTAAGGTATCGCCATACGTTCGATTCGTACCCGTAAGGTACCGCTATGTGTATACTCATTATCCACTATTGTGAGTTCGCAGGTGTTTTGTTTTGCTTTGGTTGCTGTGAATATATGAATGAGATATCCGAATATTTTGATGATAATTATATGAATCCGCTAGTATCCGAATGCAAATGTGAGCCTATGAATGTTATGGATATGACTTGAGCATGTATAAATCTGTTATGATTATTGCATACGTCATTGTGAATGTAGTTTGCCTTGACGACCATTATGAATGGCCATCCATATCATTTGTGTATTTCCCCACTAAGCGTTATCGCTTAGCACGATGTGTTCACCCGTGCAGGTGCGGAAGGCATTTTGCTTTTGGGAGAGTCGTTGCCAGTCAAGCGAAGATAAAGGGATTAGTGTTAGGGCTTTATTTTTGTATATGATGATTCTTTTGTAATAGAACTCTCTATATAGTATTTTGTAAAGCTTTCGCTTTGTATATTTTGGATATGTAATTATTTTTGTAATGTCAGTTGTGATCGGAACATTATTATAATGAATGTTTATTATATTAATGAATGATCATTTTGATGTTTCTGAAAAGTTTTAATTTTCGTTGTATCTTAGTATGTTTAATGTTTATGAACGTATGTTTTGTATTGAACTATTTATTAACATCCCTACTCGTACGGTATCTCACTCCGTCACGGATTGGTTCGCCTACGTATGGGTAGGGGGTGTTACATGGTAAATTCGGCCATATATAGGAAATAAGGAAGGTGAAGGCACTTCAAGAACTAAAAGCAAAGGGAAGAAAGCTTTATAAGAGTAAAGCAAGGAATTAAGGTGAGTGGTTATATATTCTAATTATTTTCATTGATTTAGGGTGAATTTAGGTTATGTTTTAAGGGTAACTAGGGGAAATATGTATGTTTAATTGAAATAAATGTTATATTCATGACTTAGGATGTTAGAAATGATGAATTGAATGGTTAAATGAAGAAGAAATAAATTATAGGGTAGAGAATTTAAGTTGGCCAAATGGTATACTAAGGGAATCTAGCATATACTTTAGGTATATATAGTAATTAATGGTGTATACTTGTAATTTAAGGTCAGAACTAACCTAAATTATGATAATGATGTGAAAAATAAATATTTCAGATGAATAACTTATGTTGGCCAAAGGGTTAAGGTGGACATTTTAATGTAAAACTTGATTATTAGTTAAAAATAATGGTATAAAATGAAAGTAAAATAAAAATTAAGCACATGGTAATTTATTTGGAATTTATTACGTATAAATGAATATTTTAGAATAAATTAGTATAAGATGTTATATTAAAATCAAGTTAAATGTGTATTTTAGTTGAAAGTATGGCATAAAATGAATATAGAATAAAAATTGAGGGCATGGTAATTTACTTAGAGCCTAAGACAACGCATGTATCCATTTTGGGCAACAAAGAGCTTTCATGGAGTCGCCACCCAATAAAAAATTGGGAAAGTTCCTCTCGCCTCGGATAGCCTAAGACAACGCATGTATCAATTTTGGGCCAACCAAAAGGGGTCTTGGAGGATGAACCTCTCTCTTTTAGAGCCTAGGATTTATTGAGCAATTTAGCAGGATGCAAGAGGGGTCTTGGAGGTATTATTCCAATGAGTGATCGGATAGACCTCTCGCCTCATTGAGCCCAAATACCAGAGATGAGTTCGGGACTTCTCATCTATTTCTACCTTGATTAATTTTACAATTAAGTTTTGAATTTATTAATTCTCTCTCTCTCCACATGATGCAATTTAATTAAGGCACAATTATCCATGTAAAAGCGATTAGTAAATAAAATAAAATAGAGAAAGCATCTAAAATACAATAACACTAGGAGCGGAATACAACTACCATTTTAAAGGTGCAAACCATACATAAAACCGAGAAATTAATTATGTGGACATTGGTCCTTGATTTTGACTATTATAAAAATACTTTTTAGTGATAGATTCATTGGATAAAAAATAGGACATTGGTCCTTGATTTTGTAAACCTTCATTTTTGTAGAAAACATTTTTATGGTAGTTTTTTAGACGCAGTTGAAATCCTTTATTATTACAGAGCACAAATAAATAAAATAATAATTACATATTTTTGAATAAATAAATAATGAATAAAATCTAATCTATTTGTCCCGACCATGCCTCTTAGACGGGTCGCATGTCACTCGTGGTTACAGCTATGATAGGAAATAATAATAGTAGTTAGTAATGAAAATAAAATGATGGAATGTAATTAATAAATATGAAACATAAATGACAATTGTAATAATTAATGCCAAAAAAAATGATAATGCTAATAATAATAATATCATAAAATAATAATGAATAATAAGTAAACATAAAATAATAACAATGTAAATAGATAAAATAATAATGATAATAGTAATGAGGCAATATAATAATGATGCAATGAGCAAAGTAATAATATACTAATAACAATAATAGGTATGAAATGCATTAAACATAAAATAATAATATTAATAATATGGATGAATAATAATAATAATAATATATAGCAATAATAATAAACAAATAATAACAACAATAATAATAATAATAATAATAAACATAAAAATAACAAAAATAAATAATAAAATTAAAATTAAAACAGAATAATAAATAAATATAAATAAATGTAATAATAATAATATTATAATGATAATAATAATATTAATAATAATGAAAAAATAAATAAAAAGGGGGAAAGGAGGTTTACCGGTCGCCGGAGAGGCAGTGGCTGACACCTCCACCGTCGCAGTGTAGATCGCCGTCACAGGGTCTCACCGGCGGTGTCCATGCGCCGGAAGCCGGCGCCGATTAGCCAAAAATTGCGTGCGAAGCCGCTGCCCTTGTCTCGCCGTTCTCCTCCGATTTTCTCTTCTCCGGCGAGTGGTGGTGGCAGGCAGCCACCACCGGGTGCGTCTGGAGTCGCCCTGTCCGGTGACGGAGTGCGTGCAGCGGTGCACCGCCTTGGCTGGCCGGCGATGAGCCTGCTTCCTCCCTTTCTCTTTCTTCTCCCTTCTTCTTTCCAGCGTCTCTGTTCCCGTTGGCCTGGGTCTCCTTCTCTTTCTATTTGTTTCTTCTTTTTATTTGGTCTTTTGTCAGTTCTCTTTTGGTTTAGGCTCCCTTTGCTCTCTTTTTCCCTATTTCTTTTCTTTTGCTCTTTTTATTCTTTCTTTCTTCTTCCTTTGGCCGGCCCTCCCTCTGTTCTTGCTCACTCTTTTCTTTCTTTTTCTTTTCTTAGCCGACCTCCCTCTCTTGGTCTTCTTCTTTTCTTTTTATATCACCAAATAGGTTAGATTAGGTCGGTCACCAACTCCCTCTAATAATTCCTCCATTTTTACTTTTAATTAATTTAGTTTATTTACTTAAACTAACACATATATTAATTAATTAAACACTCTACTAATTAAACACTTTATATTTTTCTTTTTAATTTAATTAATCTACAATACTAACTAATAAATTAACTAATTGTAATTGATATTTAATTTTACATATATTTTAATTACCCAATAATATCAACTAATTAATTAACTAATAATATTAACTAAATAATTTTTAATTTTACACACACATATATATATATATTTTCGGAGGAATTATCGAGGACCCAAGATTGCCATTTTTATTTTTAATCTTGACTCGGGACCCGGTGTCAACAATTGCCCCCAATTTTGGAGAAGCTAGTGGCAGACACCTAGGTGAGCCAAAATTTAGAAAAAAGGGAGAGAATTGCATACCTGAGGTGGACCTTACCTTTTTGCCAAGGGGAATGGTGGTGCGATGCAGCGTTCTTTAGCTACGACCTCATTTGCCTCTGCTGGCCTCGTCTCGGCTCATGCAGCTTTGGGAGATGTAGTATTCTCTGACTACAAACTCAATTTGTGGTTTGTTTTACCACGATTGTTCCGCTAGCCTCGTCTCGGTCTGCACGGAGTTTGTGAGATGTAGTACTCTTTGACTACAGCCTCTATTTGCGATCTGTTCTATCGCTGGCACCCCGCTAATCTCGTCTTGGTCTGCACGGTGGCTGGTCTGTACCGCTAGCCTTGTCTCGGCTTGCATGGTGTGAGGTGTAGTTTCTCTAACTCCAACCTCTATTTGCGATCTGTTCTATCACTGGTGCCCTGCTAACCTTGTCTCGGTCTGCACGGTGGCTGGTCTGTCCCGCTAGCCTCATCTCGGCCTGTGCGGTGTGAGGTGAAGTGTCTCTAACTCCATCCTCTGTTGCGATCTGTTCTATCGCTGGTGCCCCACTAACCTCGTCTCGGTCTGCACAGTGGCTGGTCTGTCCCGCTAGCCTCATCTCGGCCTGCGCGGTGTGAAGTGTAGTCTCTCTAACTCCATCCTCTGTTGCGATCTGCTCTATCGCTCGTGCCCCGCTAACCTCATCTCGGTCTGCACGGTGGCTGTGAGATGCAGTACTCTCTGACTACAGTCTCTATTTGCAATCTGTTTTATCGCTGGTGCCCCGCTAACCTCATCTTGGTCTGCACGGTGGCTGGTCTGTACCGCTAGCCTCGTATCAGCTTGCACGATGTGAGGTGTAGTTTCTCTAACTCCATCCTCTATTGCGATCTGTTCTATCGCTGGTGATTGAAGATTCTATCTTGGTAGCCGCTTCTGGGCTTGTACATCCTATCTGTTAACCATTATCTGGTCAATACAATATTCTGATCTGCTAACCCTCATCTGGCTAATGCATTATCTGATCTGCTAACCCCCATCCGGCTAGTATAATGTCTGATCTGCTAACCCCCATCCGGCAGGTATAATATCTGATCTGTCGACCATTCTTAGGTCGGTATGGTGAACTATTCGTCGCTTTCTTTGCTGGCGCTTCTCCTGGACCTCTTCTTTTTTACTACAACAAGGGAAGAGCAAATGTACAGGGCATATAAAAGACGCATACTTGTGGCGGTACATACCTATTGGGGCCGGTGTCAGACGGGTGCCCCCTTGAAGGACAGTTGGTCACTCCCCATTTTTTGATTGGACTGACTGTAACATGCCAGATATCGATTCCTCTATCATCTCCAATGCAGCCTCCTTGTTAAAAAGACCTGCATACTTCTCAAGAGGGTGAGAGAATTTGATGTTGAGCCTCCGGGGCAGAAAAAAGATTTGAGTTTTCTCAAAGGAAAAAACTAGGTCGAAAATTTTGTTGTTTGCCTGCAGGCGGGTGGTCTTTCTATTTTGTTTTCGTTTTTTGTTTTGCCTTGTTTTGTTTTTGATATTTACATTTTTGGATGCATTTACAGTATATTGGATTTTCAAGGCCTTGAAAATGTATTCGTCTTTCTGTTTTGTTTGTGTTGTTTTTGTTTGAGAAGTTGTATTGTTTGTACATTTGCATTTGGATTTTGTATATTTTTTGTGTGATGTGGGTGAGCATGCCTCTTATGATAGAGAAACTCACCTAATTGCCCCCCTAGCATAGCGTGGATAGGCTTGTTTTTCTGGGTAGTGTCTGACAACGTTGAGCTGAACCTATCATCTGGATCACCTTTAAGCATGGGGTCTATTCGGACCTTTCCTTTGAGTTATATACATGGCAATATATACAAAATATTGTGTGTGTGTGTGGGATTACGTGTGTGTGAAACGTATGAATAAATTTGAATCCGGATTTTGTACACTTTGTGTGATGTGTGTGAGTGTACATCTTATGACAGAAAAACTTACATACTTGCCCCCGGTATGATGTGTTTGAGTAGACTTGCTCTTTTGAGTGTTTTTGGGAGCGGGTCCGCGAGATTCCGTTCTTGTGAGGACTTCATCTTGATCTACTTGTTCGGCGTGGTCGATGTAGAGCCAAAGTATGTATGGATAGTCTGGCTTCTCAATGGGCCTTCTTTTCTGCATATTTGTGTGATTCCGGATTGTCCTGAGCACGGTGTGTCCGGATAGACTTGTTCTTCCGGGCATTCCACCTTTGTACAAATGCACTTGGGTTATCCTTGCTCATGAGGTCTATTCGGACCTTTCCTTCTAAGTCATGTGCATAACAACATATACAACAGATTGTGTGTGCTTATGGACTCATGTGTATGAAATGTACATACATAAAGCTATATACACAAAACACGAGCAAAGGATTAATGTACAAGAATTGTGTGTGCAGAACTATAAGTGTAAAGGATTAAACACACGAGATATGCAGGGAGACATGCAAAAGATCTATGCATGTGAGATGCGTATGAGATGCAAAAATGAATAGACCTCATCTTAGGCGGTTAAAGGATTCCTTGAGGGTTTTTGCTCGGCTGCTCTGATGCCCCCTGAAGGACCTAGAAAGGCATCGCCTTAGTTTTAGGAATTTTGATCCAACCTTTTGAATAGAACTGACCCTTGCGCATCTTTGCCCCCAGTCAGTGAACGTCTTGCCCCCAGGACCCTGAATTAAGTTTTGCTTTGTCACACCCCATTTGCCCCCTAGTAGAATGAGCCTGTCTGTCTGTGTAAGTATTCGCATGTGTTCGGCATTTCATAAGGGTATTTTAGTAAAATGTATGTTTTCGGGGTTTTGTTAGTATGTGGGTACATACATGGTAGTAGTGTGTTAATTAATTGAGAAATAATTGTGTGCACTTGAGCATACCATATTAGGGTGTTTTAAGTTGGGACATGTTTGTGTACATTTGCTCATACCATTGTAGGGTGCATTTAAGTGAGATTACTTTGGGTGTGTGTAATGCATGTTAGTTTGGGTGTGTGAGTGGTTAGCTTCACCAATTAGAATTGGACACATACTTAGGGCAAAGAAAGGGAAAAGAAAAGGGAATGAAAGAAAGGAAATTCAGATTTACGTTTCTTTCTTTTCTTCTCATCACCCTCTTCTTCTTCTTCATTTTCCTTACTCTAAGCATTGTGGTGTGGATTCAAGTTGGAATTGGTGGAGTTAATCTCTCTTTGCATCTTTTGTTGGTAAGTCACTGCATTTCCTTAACTTTCTTTCCATTTATTTCATCTTCTTCTTCTTCCTTGAGCTTAGGTTTAACTTAGGGTTTTGCATGTTGGATATTTGTGTTTAGTTGAGGCTCCTCGCGATCCCAAAGGCAAGGAGGTTGCTGGGAGCAGTGGGACTAAGTGTTAGAAGCTTAGATTCCAGGTTTGGGAACAATTGATTGTGATTTGTGTGATTTTAAGTTACTGTAAATTTTCTAGGGTTCTTGTTCTTGAGAAGTTTGAATGCTATTATTCTTGAATTGATTTAGTTGTATAAATGTTGCCTATATTGTTTGAGATGATTTCTGGAAAGTAAGAACAGGTTTGAATGACTTTTAATCAAATTTGGATTGTTTTCCTTGTTCTGGGAAATTCTGGAAAACTGGGGATCGAGTTACTGTAGAAATCCTGTTTTCCAGGTTGTGTCGCGTGACTAGCCAAGAAGAGAGGCAAGTCACGAGACGTGACTTCCAATCACGACTCGTGACCTGCCAGATAGAAGCCAGTCACGAGCTGTGACTGCCTGTCACAACTCGTGACCGGCCATGAGGAAGGCAGTCACGAGGCGTGACTCCCAGTCACGACTCGTGACCGGCCTGAGAGAGGGCAGTCACGATAGCCAGTCACGTCGCGTGATCAGCCCAAAGAAGGAAGCCAGTCACGAGACGTGACACCCAGTCACGACTCGTGACCAGCGAAAGGTAAAGGGCGAGTCACGCCGCGTGATCCGCGAGCGACAAAGCCAGTCACAAGGCGTAACCCTCAGTCACGTCTCGTGACCTGCCTGGTGAGGAGGCCAGTCACGCCTCGTGACCAACCAACCTCGCCCGTTTCTCCGTTCAGCCCGTTTTTCCGAAATTTCCCAGTTTTTAACTCAGAAATGAATTTGGTATTTCATCTGAATGGACTTTACTGCTGTGTGATGCATGTCATACTTTTAAATGCTTCGATATGCGTAATACCATGATTTTTCTGATGTTTGTACACGATATTCTGTTATTTGATTTGAGTGACGCATAGCCTGCTAGAGTCAAGTAAGTAGATAGTTAGGCATGCCTAATAGAGTCTGTTAGCTGCAGCCCATAGTTCTGGTTGGACCCCGATCAGGTCCCCGTTTGGTTCCTCGCGAACCCTTTTCTGTATTGGATCTTGTTTAAGGTCCCTTTTGAAAATATCTGTGAAAGTTAAAGTATAATGGTTTAATCGATTCGTACCCATAATGTACTGTCTGTAATCGGCTCGTACCCGGAAAGTACTGTCTGTACACTCGTTATCCACTACCTAGAGTCAGCAGGTGTTCTTTGAATGTTTATTTGAACTGCTCTGATCTGATTTGGCTATAAATGGATTATCTGAATGAGTATATCGATGTAATGTATATCGGATTATTTCTGAATGAATATGATTATGAAATACTGATTGTATGGCTTTATTAGATGAGCATGTTTATATGGATTACGTTTTAGCCTTTGCATATTGTCCTTGTGAATGTGAATTGCCTTGACGACCATTGTGAATGGCCGTCCATTATTTATGTGTGGTTCCCCACTAAGCATTTATCGCTTAGCACGGTGTTTTTACCCGTGCAGGTGCGGAAGGAGTTTGATTCGAGAGTTGCCGTCATCAAGCCAACACAGGAAGTTTTTAGTGTAGGGCTCCTTTTGTATAGTTGATGATTCTTTTTGTATAGAACTCTCATGTATCAGCTTCCGGTTTTGTAATTATATTTTGGACATGTAATATTATTTTGTATCAGCTAGTTGATCAGATCATTATTGTAATAGTTTATTATAGTAATGCATGATCAGCTTTTGCTTTCTGCATGTAAAGTTTTTAATTATTCTGAATTTCTGAATGTATGTTATGAATGAATGTATGTTTTTGCTTTGCTATTGTTTGGTGACACCTTGACTCATATGGCATCTCACTCCTTATCGGATGGGATTGCCTACGTATGGGAAGGGGGTGTTACAGTTTGTGGTATCAGAGCATAGGTTTAGGCGTTTTTGGGTGTTGTTGTGATTGTTCTGAGTTTCTTAGATGTGTATGTGTCTAGATATGTGTTGGCTGATGCAGTTGTTTCTTGTTTGCTTAGATGGCTTCTAATTCTGTTCGTGGATCACTTGAGGAATCCGCCGAGAGTGTGAATCCTCCAGCTGTGGATCCGTATGTTTCTGTTACTGTGTCGGCTCAGCATGCTAGGGTCCAGCCCGAGGCCGCAGCCATGCCCTTTGAGGCTATGTTCAGACTGCATCAGGACATGGCTAGGGTTTTGGAGAGAGTGACTGCTCCTAGAGCACCTATGGAAAATTTGAGAAGGGCAGGAGTTGAAGATTTTTATGGCACTGGTTTGAATGAATCTGAGTTGGCTGAGAGATGGTTAGATAAAGTAAAGCGTGCTTTGAGAGAGATTCGGTGTCCTCCCGATCAGCAGGCAGAGTGTGCACTAGTTCTTCTGCAAGGGTCTGCATTTGAATGGTGGGAATTGGTTTGTAGGCATCCTCAGCTACTGGGTCCGATTACTTGGGAGTTCTTTGAGGGTGAGTTTATAAAGAAGTACATCACTCAGACTTATAGAGATGCGAGATGGGCGCAGTTTTTGAGTTTGAAGCAGGGGACTTTGTCTGTAGCAGAGTATGAGAAAGAGTTCAATAGGTTATCTCGCTATGCCCCACGTGGAGTTATGACTGATGACTTTAGATGCAAGCATTTCGAAGCGGGGTTAAATGAGTCTTTGAATATTGCTTTGATT
Organism: Excoecaria cochinchinensis; assembly: GCA_947683425.1. Lineage (NCBI taxonomy): Eukaryota > Viridiplantae > Streptophyta > Magnoliopsida > Malpighiales > Euphorbiaceae > Excoecaria > Excoecaria cochinchinensis. The sequence goes on from CANTUQ010000004.1 coordinate 25,401,995, forward strand.
TCTCTGATGTGCATACCTGGGATCAGTTATTATCAGATTGTAGAGGCTGCTGTGAGAGCTGAGTTATCAGAGACTGTGTTGAGAGAGAGAGCTCAGAGGAGGAACTCTTCTCGTGGAGGATCTTCAATGGGTAAGAGATCTAGGAACCCACAGGACGAGTCATCTTCTGGTCCAGCTTCTAGAGGCAGAAGACAGGGTTCTGCAGCTGTGTCAGGTTCTGGTAGGGGAGGTAGATCTGATGCCATACCTATTTGTGTGAATTGCAGCAAGGCTCACCGGGGTGAGTGTAGGTGGCTCACTGGTGGATGTTTTAGATGTGGGAGCACTGAGCACCGTGTGGCTAGTTGTCCCCAGTCGATTGAGGATTCAGGACCTCAGGGAGGAGCTAGTAGGGTTAGTTTGAATGCTTCTCAGGCTACCCGTGGTAGAGGCCGAGGTAGAGGTCGAGGTGGTCGGCATAGAGATGGAGCTGCTTCTGAGACTGTTGAGCGTCCTCCTCAGGGTGCCGTTAGAGCCTATGCCATGAGAGCCAGAGATGAGCAGGATGCGCCTGATGTTATTGCTGGTAAGTTCCTAGTCCATGACACTGAGTTATATGCTCTAATTGATCCTGGTTCCACACACTCATATTTGTGTACAGATAAAATTGTTTATAAATTGCATTCGGTTGATCAGTTAGATTATGAGATTTGTGTGACCAGTCCATTAGGGCATAGTGTCAGTGTGAGTAGAGTCTTTAGAAGTTGTCCTCTGATTGTTGAGGGAGCCGTGCTTCCAGTTGATCTGATTGAGTTGCCTTTCAGAGAGTTTGATTTGATTCTGGGTATGGACTGGTTGGGTAAGCATCGGGCTGTAGTTGATTGCCATAGGAAGACAGTTGTACTTTGGGATAGAAGTCAGTCTCTTGTGTTTTTGAAAGGTTTAGGTGCTAGTTCTGTGAATAATGTGATTTCTGCGATGCAAGCCAAGAGGTTTATCAGGAAAGGTTGTGAGGCTTTTCTAGCAGTTGTGTTAGATTCCAAGAGGGATCAGGTTCAGATTGAGGACATTCCTGTAGTGCGGGAGTTTAGTGATGTGTTCCCGAGCGAGTTGCCTGGGTTGCCTCCTAAGAGAGAGGTTGAGTTGTCCATTGAGATTATGCCAGGTACTGCACCTATTTCGAGAGCACCTTATCGGATGGCTCCTGTAGAGTTGAGGGAACTTAAATCTCAGCTACAAGAGTTATTGGATAAGGGGTTTATTAGACCGAGCATATCTCCATGGGGAGCTCCAGTTCTGTTTGTTAAGAAGAAAGATGGATCATTGCGGATGTGTATTGACTACAGGCAGATTAATAAAGTTACAGTGAAGAATAAGTATCCATTGCCTAGGATTGAAGATTTGTTTGATCAGCTTCGAGGTGCGGGTGTTTTCTCCAAGATAGATCTTCGATCAGGGTACTACCAGCTTCGAGTTCAGGATGCGGATGTGGTTAAGACTGCATTTCGGACTAGGTATGGCCACTATGAGTTTCTTGTGATGCCGTTTGGTTTGACTAATGCTCCAGCGGCTTTTATGGATCTGATGAATCGTGTGTTTAGGCCATACTTAGATCGATTTGTAGTAGTGTTCATTGATGACATCTTGGTGTATTCCAAGGATGAGAGTGAGCATGAGGAACATCTCCGATTAGTTCTACAGATGTTGAGAGAGCATCAATTGTTTGCTAAGCTTAGCAAGTGTGATTTCTGGCTTCGAGAAGTGTCATTCTTGGGTCACATTGTTTCAGCTAGAGGTATTCAGGTAGATCCAGCCAAGATTGAGGCGATAGTTGATTGGAAAGCGCCTAGAAATGTTCAGGAAGTGAGGAGTTTCCTTGGTTTAGCAGGTTACTACCGTCGCTTTGTTATAGGATTTTCTGTGATTGCTGCTCCGATGACTAGATTGTTGAGGAAAGGAGTCAGATTTGAGTGGTCAGATAGATGCCAGGCTTGTTTTGATCGGTTAAAGCAGTTGCTTGTTGAGGCTCCTATTCTTACTCAACCCATTTCGGGTAAAGAGTTTGTCATTTACAGTGATGCTTCGGGTGTTGGTCTTGGATGTGTGCTGATGCAGGAAGGAAAAGTAGTGGCTTATGCTTCTCGACAGTTGAAGCCACATGAGAGGAACTATCCGACACATGATCTTGAGTTGGCAGCCGTAATCTTTGCTTTGAAGATTTGGCGTCATTATCTGTATGGGGAAAAGTGTAGGATCTTTTCGGACCACAAAAGCTTGAAGTACTTCCTTTCACAGAGAGAGTTGAACATGAGACAGCGACGTTGGCTTGAGTTATTTAAGGACCACGACTGCATTGTGGATTACCATCCTGGTAAGGCTAATGTAGTCGCCGATGCTTTGAGTCGGAAATCAGTTTCAGCCTTGTTCTTAAGGCGATTCAGATGGAGATTTGGTTCTGATGGAGCTTTGCTTGCTCAGTTGCGTGTGAAGCCTACCTTGAGACAGAGTATTATGGATGCTCAGGGAGATGACCAGAGGCTTCAGCAGATTGTGCATGAGGTTAGATCGGGTAAGCAGTCAGAGTTCTCAGTTCAGAATGAGGTACTTATGTTCAGAGATCGCCTGTGTGTGCCAGAATCTGAGGATTTGAGGAGACAGCTTATGAGTGAGGCGCATAGTACAATCTTTACTATGCATCCGGGCAGTGAGAAGATGTATCGAGACATGAAGCAATTCTTTTGGTGGTCCGGTATGAAGAGAGACATTGTGGATTTTGTTTCCAAGTGCTTGACTTGTCAGCAAGTAAAGGCCGAGCATCAGGTTCCTTCGGGATTGCTTACGCCTTTATCCATTCCTGAGTGGAAATGGGATGATATCGCCATGGACTTTGTTTCTGGTTTGCCTTTGACTCAGAGGAAACATGATTCAGTTTGGGTTATAGTGGATCGGATTACGAAGTCAGCTCACTTTCTGCCAGTTAGAGTAGACTACTCTATGGACAGATTGGCCAGTATCTATGTGGATGAGATAGTTCGGTTGCATGGTGTGCCTTTATCCATAGTGTCAGATCGAGATCCGAGGTTTACTTCCAAGTTTTGGAAGGAGTTGCAAAGAGCTTTGGGCACTAGGTTGAACTTCAGTACCGCGTTTCATCCTCAGACCGATGGTCAGTCAGAGCGAGTCATTCAGATTCTGGAGGATATGATGAGGGCTTGTGCTTTGGACTTTCCGGGTAGTTGGGACAGATATGTATCATTGATGGAGTTTGCCTACAACAACAGTTTTCAGTCGAGCATCGGTATGGCACCATATGAGGCTTTGTATGGTCGTCAGTGTAGGACTCCGGTTTGTTGGACCGAGCTATCCGAGAGATTAGTGATTGGACCAGACTTGGTTAGAGATACTGAAGAGAAGATCAGAGTAGTGCAGCGGAATTTGAAGGCAGCCAAGGATCGACAGAAATCTTATGCTAATTTGAAGAGGAAAGACGTATATTTTGAGATCGGGGACAAGGTTTTCCTTAAGGTTTCTCCTTGGAGGAAAGTACTTCGGTTCGGAAAGAAAGGCAAGCTTAGTCCTCGTTTCATTGGACCTTATGAGATTTTGGCTAAGGTAGGACCTGTAGCCTATAGATTGGCGCTACCGATGGAGTTAGCAAAGTTGCATGATGTGTTCCATGTTTCGATGCTTCGTCGGTACAGATCAGATCCTTCACATGTTCTGTCAGTTCAGGATATTCAGGTTCAGCCAGACTTTTCCTATGATGAGGAACCGCGAGCTATTCTAGCCCGAGAGGTGAGGCAGTTGAGAAATAAGCAGATTCCTTTGGTTAAAGTATTGTGGATCCATCATGGAGTCGAAGAAGCGACTTGGGAACCAGAGGATTCGATGAGAGCTAAGTATCCGGAGTTATTCAGTTCAGGTGAGAATTTCGAGGACGAAATTCTTATTTAGTAGGGGAGAGTTATCACATCCCATTTGCCCCCTAGTAGAATGAGCCTGTCTGTCTGTCTATATGTGTAAGCATTCGCATGTGTTCGGCATTTCATAAGGGTATTTTAGTAAAATGTATGTTTTCGGGGTTTTGTTAGTATGTGGGTACATACATGGTAGTAATGTGTTAATTAATTGAGAAATAATTGTGTGCACTTGAGCATACCATATTAGGGTGTTTTAAGTTGGGACATGTTTGTGTACATTTGCTCATACCATTGTAGGGTGCATTTAAGTGAGATTACTTTGGGTGTGTGTAATGCATGTTAGTTTGGGTGTGAGTGGTTAGCTTCACCAATTAGAATTGGACACATACTTAGGGCAAAGAAAGGGAAAAGAAAAGCGAATGAAAGAAAGGAAATTCAGATTTACGTTTCTTTCTTTTCTTCTCATCACCCTCTTCTTCTTCTTCATTTTCCTTACTCTAAGCATTGTGGTGTGGATTCAAGTTGGAATTGGTGGAGTTAATCTCTCTTTGCATCTTTTGTTGGTAAGTCATTGCATTTCCTTAACTTTCTTTCCATTTATTTCATCTTCTTCTTCTTCCTTGAGCTTAGGTTTAACTTAGGGTTTTGCATGTTGGATATTTGTGTTTAGTTGAGGCTCCTCGCGATCCCAAAGGCAAGGAGGTTGCTGGGAGCAGTGGGACTAAGTGTTAGAAGCTTAGATTCCAGGTTTGGGAACAATTGATTGTGATTTGTGTGATTTTAAGTTACTGTAAATTTTCTAGGGTTCTTGTTCTTGAGAAGTTTGAATGCTATTATTCTTGAATTGATTTAGTTGTATAAATGTTGCCTATATTGTTTGAGATGATTTCTGGAAAGTAAGAACAGGTTTGAATGACTTTTAATCAAATTTGGATTGTTTTCCTTGTTCTGGGAAATTCTGGAAAACTGGGGATCGAGTTACTGTAGAAATCCCGTTTTCCAGGTTGTGTCGCGTGACTAGCCAAGAAGAGAGGCAAGTCACGAGACGTGACTTCCAGTCACAACTCGTGACCTGCCAGATAGAAGCCAGTCACAAGCTGTGACTGCCTGTCACAACTCGTGACCGGCCATGAGGAAGGCAGTCACGAGGCGTGACTCCCAGTCACGACTCGTGACCGGCCTGAGAGAGGACAGTCACGATAGCCAGTCACGTCGCGTGATCAGCCCAAAGAAGGAAGCCAGTCATGAGACGTGACACCCAGTCACGACTTGTGACCAGCGAAAGGTAAAGGGCGAGTCACGCCGCGTGATCCGCGAGGGACAAAGCCAGTCACAAGGCGTGACCCTCAGTCACGTCTCGTGACCTGCCTGGAGAGGAGGCCAGTCACGCCTCGTGACCAGCCAACCTCGCCCGTTTCTCCGTTCAGCCCGTTTTTCTGAAATTTCCCAATTTTTAACTCAGAAATGAATTTGGTATTTCATCTGAATGGACTTTACTGCTGTGTGATGCATGTCATACTTTTAAATGCTTCGATATGCGTAATACCATGATTTTTCTGATGTTTGTACACGATATTCTGTTATTTGATTTGAGTGACGTATAGCCTGCTAGAGTCAAGTAAGTGGATAGTTAGGCGTGCCTAATAGAGTCTGTTAGCTGCAGCCCATAGTTCTGTTTGGACCCCGATCAGGTCCCCGTTTGGTTCCTCGCGAACCCTTTTTTGTATTGGATCTTGTTTAAGGTCCCTTTTGAAAATATCTGTGAAAGTTAAAGTATAATGGTTTAATCGATTCGTACCCGTAATGTACTGTCTGTAATCGGCTCGTACCCGGAAAGTACTATCTGTACACTCGTTATCCACTACCTAGAGTCAGCAGGTGTTCTTTGAATGTTTATTTGAACTGCTCTGATCTGATTTGGCTATAAATGGATTATCTGAATGAGTATATCGATGTAATGTATATCGGATTATTTCTGAATGAATATGATTATGAAATACTGATTGTATGCCTTTATTATATGAGCATGTTTATATGGATTACGTTTTAGCCTTTGCATATTGTCCTTGTGAATGTGAATTGCCTTGACGACCATTGTGAATGGCCGTCCATTATTTATGTGTGGTTCCCCACTAAGCGTTTATCGCTTAGCACGGTGTTTTTACCCGTGCAGCTGCGGAAGGAGTTTGATTCAAGAGTCACCGTCATCAAGCCAACACAGGAAGTTTTTAGTGTAGGGCTCCTTTTGTATAGTTGATGATTCTTTTTGTATAGAACTCTCATGTATCAGCTTCCAGTTTTGTAATTATATTTTGGACATGTAATATTATTTTGTATCAGCTAGTTGATCAGATCATTATTGTAATAGTTTATTATAGTAATGCATGATCAGCTTTTGCTTTCTGCATGTAAAGTTTTTAATTATTCTGAATTTCTGAATGTATGTTATGAATGAATGTATGTTTTTGCTTTGCTATTGTTTGGTGACACCTTGACTCATACGGCATCTCACTCCTTATCGGATGGGATCGCCTACGTATGGGAAGGGGTGTTACATGCTTCATGTACTACCTGCCCAAAGGAAAGTTATCTGATGTAATGCCGCCTTATTGCTCCAGGCTCCAAAAGTCATTATTTTAAAGGTAGTGTGTACCTTGTGGATTTTCACACTAGCTTTTCTTGGCGAAAAATGCGTCCCTTTTTGGGATTTTCACATAACCCTGTGCCTAACTTTTTCCTGGAATGGACCCAACCCACTCCAGCTGCTTTTTTTTCAATTTTTAGTTTTTGAAGGACAGACCGCCTATTCCAAGGTTTTCGCCCTGCCCTTTGGCCTAAATTTTGCCTAGAGAGTCAATCACGGTTTTCATCTCTAACAGCCTTTCCCTTTTTTTTCTCTCTTCTTCTTTTTTTTTTGGGATTCATGAGGCTGCCTTTTTCATTACTACCCATTGTGCTTGATAGTTCAAAGGGATTAATGATGAAGTGAGGCATCCCTGTCTTTCCAATATGGATCATCAGCTTCGGCTTCTACCTCCATATATCATGGCCTCTAGGCTAACTGCAGGTGAAGACTATTATGTCATCCATCAGGGATTATTCCTTGCTTTCATGAACTGAAAAGGTAGGTAACTAGCCTTGCGGTTGACAACAGAACTCATCGACCTAGGCATCTGGATGGTGCGAGTAATAGCTAAGGGTGGCCGTTTAGATTTCATGCATTCGGCAACGAACGATGTTTCGCTTTTTATAATCGAACTAGAAAATAATGAGCACAAGTATATGCAAAGATTGTGTACATTTCAGTATGATTTCTTTACACATGATCATTATCTAACATTGATTCAAAATGCATACCACATCTAATCTCAGAGTAGATCTTGTAAGCATCAAACTCCTGTCTCCAATCAGCCCTCTCGGGTTTTCGTGATTGGACATTTTCTCTCAAGCCTCTAATTTTTGCCCAGGATGCCTTTTTTTCGGTTTTCACTCTGACGAGGTGCCCAATTTTAGTAAAGCCGGCTTTTTTCAGTTTTTGACCTGCGGGGCTTTTATTCTCTTCTTTTGATTTTTAAGTCTTTTGCCATGGACCCTCATGGGTTTATTAACATTGACCGATTCTTCATTGTTGTCCATTGCTGCTGTCTCGGATAAAAACTTCTGAAGAACAGATGGAATCCTCTTGCATTGTCCTAAATTTATCTCATTCATATGAACATCTGGTCTCATTGAATCTCTCTCTTTATGTGGTTATTTTCTAGCTTCCTCCTCGGATGATCGAGCAGAGTATTTTCTCGTGGATCAAACTGTGGTAATAATTTCATGACTTGTCTCTGTCCAACATGTTTGACTACTACTGCTGTTGCCATCCCTAGCTGGCTTTTAGAATATGGGCTCTCATAACTGTCCTTAAAGATTTGAACTTTACGTTGATTGACCATACGACTTCTACCCCCGTGACTCTTGTGGAGGTTCTGATGGTGGTTCTTCAGCATTTGAAGTGCAAAAGGCAAATTTTCAGCTACATCTTGTAGTTTCAAGCCATCTTGACCAAGATCTCCTTGTTAGCAGCCACTCCTGCCCCATTGGTTTGAGGGCAATATAGAGAGGACTTGCGTGCTACTAGAGCAACTCCATAGCCCAAGTCATAGCTCATCCTTCCGTTCTTGAATGTTGTGTGGTGTGGGAGACCATGATCCTGCCCGTTGGGGCTGTAGGGCATACCATATGTTGTTTATTCCCAAGTTCGAGCAACCTATATCCATTACAAGTTGATATAATCCTTGTGTTCCTTTTTAGAAGTCAAGAAAAATGGCAAAGTACGGGCATGTGTAGATCAACGGGATTTGAACAAAGCTTGCCCCCTATGATGAATTTTCAATGTACACGCTGATTTGATTTTTTCTTTTATTTTTCATTCTTCTTTTGATTTTTCTCTTCTTTCTTTTTGCTTTTTTTTCAAACAACATTCCCTTTTAACAAGCTTCGCTCAAATCCTGGAGTTCACACATACGCGTATCTCTTCTTAACCATTGGAACCATCATTGGTTAATCCAGTCGGGCGTGGAACTTCGACTAGGGATTTTGGCCTCATTCCTGCTTGTGGATTCCTTTCTTTAACCTATTTTGCCTCTTTTGGCTTTAATCTTTCGAGTTTCTGTGTGACTAGTCCATGATCGGGATATCTGGAATGATGTGCTTGGAGATTCCATTGATGACTCTTAGCATGTCTTCATATGTCCAGGCAAAGACTTTTTCATATTTTGTTTTTATTCTCTCAAATTTTAATCTCACTTCAGGAGTTATAATAGATGCTATCAAGATTTTCTTCAGATTCCCCAAAGTTCTGAGATTAAACTGAGTGGCATCAATTAAGTCAATATCAAATATGAATGAGCCATGATCATGCATAATGAAATCATAAGAGGTATGACACAAGTAAGCAAAAACATTCATCTTATTAGTGAAATCAAAATATCATTACTAAATAGTTCAAAAATAAAAAGAACATTCTAAACAGCTAATCAACTTCCGCTCCTGCCAACACAGCTACCGTTGCCGATGGTCTATCATTATCCTTGAAAACCATTTTGCCTTTCCACTTAGGCGCTTAGTCCATCTTATTCCTTCCCTCCATCTTCTCTGGGTTGGAGATCTTATTAAAATCAATCAGATCTTGGATAATGTGTCTTAAGGCTTTGCAATAATCTGTAGTATGCCCGGTGTGCTGGTGGTAGGCACAATACTCATCTTCCTTATGCCAGGCTGTCCTTGGCTTCTAGCAGGCCTAGCTGGCAATGGATGTGTAGACACCGGGTCCCGAGGCGGTCCAAGATCAGGATTACCCAATGATGAAATAGAAGACCGATTTTCGGCAAGAAAGGTGAGAACCGATCGTTCCTTGTCAAAAGATGTGTTTTTCGGAAAATAATTAAAAAATATATATTTTTGGGGAAATTAAAATTAAGATGGAGAAAAAAATATATATTAATTTTGTATCAAAATTAAAATAAAAATAAAAAAAATTTGGTCGCGAGTGCCGTTGCGGCAGCGCGGGGCCGCCTGCGCGCCAGGCTGCCCCAGCGCGCAGGGGCGCCTGCGAGGCAGGCCGCCCGCCTCGCGCAGGGGCGCCTGCGCGCGAGGCAGGCGCCTCGCGCGATGCCCCTGCGCGCGAGGCGAGCGCCTCGCGCGACCCCCCCTGCGTGCAGGGGCGGGCGCTTCGCGCGACCCCCCTGCGCGCGGGTGCGGGCGCCTCGCGCGACCCCCCTGCGCGCGAGGCGGGGGGGCCTCGCGCGACCCCCCTGCGCGCGGGGGCGGGCGCCTCGCGCGACCCCCCTGCGCGCGAGGCGGGGGGGCCTCGCGCGACCCCCCCTGCGCGCAGGGGCGGGCGCCTCGCGCGACCCCGCTGCGCGCGGGGGCGGGCGCCTCGCGCGACCCCCCTGTGCGCGGGGGCGGGCGCCTCGCGCGACCCCCCTGCGCGCGGGGGCGGGCGCTTCGCGCGACCCCCCTGCGCGCGAGGCGGGGGGCCTCGCGCGAGGCCCATGCGCGAGAGGCGGGCTGCCTCGCGCGCAGCCCCTGCGCGCGAGGCCAGCTGCCTCGCGCGCCCCCCCTGCGCGTGAGGCAGCTGCCTCGCGCGACCCGCCTGCGCGAGGCAGGCTGCGCGCAGCAGCCTGCCGCGCGCGATGCCTTGGCACCACGCGCAGGCTGCCGCGCGCCCTTGGCTCCTCCGCGCGACCTGTTTCGCCTGTCCGTTTTTTTCGCTATTTTCAGTCTGATTTTCTGATTTTTTCAGTTTTCATTGTTTCACCATTTTATGTTATTTTAGATTAACTAAAAATGAAAGTTTTTTTTTCCCTTGCCATTTTTGGCCAAGACAGGATTAAATGGGGATTTTCCCCTCATTTTTGGGGAAGGGCAGATTGAATTCAATTTTTTTCTTAGCTTTTCCTCTCTACCTTTTTCCACTCTCCAGGAAGCTTTTCTTCTGAAAAACTCTTCAAAAATCTTCAAGTTTTCTTCTAAAATCTTAGTTTTGCCATTACAAAATATTTAATCTTGGGTTGATTTGAGCAAGAAAAATTAATTTTCTTTGTTCCTTCATCCCACAAAAAAATATTTCCCTCAAGATAATTTGTTTAGAACACAGATTTTACATTGACTTTGAATATTATTCCCATAAAAAAATCCGACAAGGAAATCGATCGAGGCATCCTATTTCCAATCTCAAAAATTCTGAGGGTAAACATTTTTGGACCCGTCCTCATTCATATTTTTTGTACATTATTTATTTTGTCAATATCATTTTTGCTATCATTATTCTTATTATTCGTTTCCAGCACTTTAATATGTTGATACTACCATTAATGCATTATTTAGTTGCTTTGATTTGATTTTTATGCTCATTCCCATTATTATTATTATTGGTTGGTTAATGTGAATATTGTTAGGTTGTGTCGTTTCCACTGTTGTGCATATTCTTTCACATTCATTTTCCCTATTTTCATATATTGTTATCATCATGCTTTTATCTAACTTCCTGTTTTATTATTGTTATCATTTAGTATTTTGAATTACTATCCTATTATTAAACTTTGCATTATTATTATTATTATTATTATTATTATTATTATTATTATCATTATATTGGTTGCCGTTAATATTCCATTATTATTATTATTTTTATTATCATTATTATTATTATTATTATTATTTTATTGAGTGTATTATTATTATTATTGTTATTTCATTATCTCATGCCATCACTGTTGATTATTCACATTCATTATTATTATTATTATTATTATTATTATTATTATTATTATTATTATTATTATTATTATTATTATTATATATTTATGTATTTTGTGTTTATTATTAATTAATCGTTGCTATTATCATATTCATTTATTTGTTATGTATCATTTCTGTTTTTATTATTATTATTATTATTATTATTATTATTATTATTATTATTATTATTATTATTATTTTCTAATATTCTTGTTACTGTTGTCATTATTTTATCACTACCCTCATTTTTGTCATGACTTATTTTAATTTACCTTGCATGTAAATTATCCGGTTCATTAAATTAATTTGCCCAATATTTATTTCGTCTTTACTCGATTAATTTTTAGAATTATTACTAATATTTTTGATATTATTTTCTGTCTGAGATTTAACTTGAGTCGGGTTATGTGAGTATCCCCGCGGCTCCCCGGATGGGTCGCAACGCGCGGAGAGTCACATCGGTTCGGTGAGATCTCTCTAATTCTCTATCTTTTGTTGTGTTCATTTGTAAATATTTATTTTATTTGTGCACGTGTGAGATGAAAAGTCACAAAAATATTTTTACAATTAAACTGGGTTTTTTTACTAATAAATTGGGACCAATGTCCCTTATTTTAGCCCGACAACAAAAATGTCACAATTAAAACGAAGAGTCAACTTTTCTACAAAAATGGGATCATTCATCCCGGTTTTCATTCAAACAATCAAAACGACTCTTCGAACCCTCTTTAAGTTAATACGAAGGAACCAATGTTCCTAAATTTCGAACAAGTGCGAAGGAACCAATGTTCCTAAAATAATATCCCGATTTATGCATGTCTTTTTATTTTGATCTTGTGTGAGTGTTTTAAATTCAAGTTCTTTTCTATTCGGGCCCTTGTAATTAATTTTTGGGGCAACTTTATTTACCTTTTGGGGATTGTATTCCGTCCCACTTACATCTTTAATCTCCTTTTATTGGGGTTGTATTCTGCCCCTATTTCTATTGTAATTGCGTGCTTGCGTGTTTACCGCTTTCATTTATTGCTTTCCCTATCTATTGCTTTATCGCTTTTATTTACTTCCTTTACGTGCTTGAAATGGGCTTTTACTTTTAATGCATCGCTCGTGTGAGAGGAGAGATATAATTTTAAGAAGTTAGAAACCCATTTATAATTAACCAAAGCATAAATAAGAGGGAAGTTTCGGACACCATATCTCTGGTTTAGACCAATAGAGGTGAGAAACCTTTTCCCAATTTCTTGCAAATTGGGTGGCGACTCCAAAAACCTCAAAGGTGCCTTTAGGCGTCAATAGGCTAGGTTGTTCTCCTCAATGTTCTATTGGGAGGAACACACCGATGATGTCTCATGGCGCCCATGATCAAAAGACGCGAACCTTCATACCTCGAATCCTAAAGCGGATTCAAAGCGAGGGCCCTTGCTGGGTTGTTCGGGTTCGGCGCGCGTCACAGGCTGCAATATCCCCTCCTTTATCAACCTCTTAAGGACCCAAGACAATGATCTGCCCAAATTAGAAAAATGCCTTTGCCTCACTTCCATCGTTGGCGTTTCCACAATCTTTACCTTTTTTGGGTCCGGCACCAGTTCTTGGATGCGATCTTTCAAGTGATGACAGTAGTCTGTTCTATGCCTAGTGTACTGGTGATACGCACAATACTAGTCTGTTCTGTGCCTAGGCTTTCCCTGACTTAGGGCAGGCCCAGCTGGCAAGGGTTGCAACTTTCCTTTCTTAACAAGACGGGTGAAGTGCCAAGACAATGGCTTACCCAAGACAGTGAGGTGGGATCGAGCTACTCTAGTGGCTGAAACTTCTGTAGCCTTGACATTTACCTTACTGTTATCGAGGCTTCATAAATTTCACCTTCTAGAATATAAGTGACTGCAGGGTCCTCATCCTCTTCGGGCATAATGCCATGTTCTAAAGTAGGCCTTCTATTTCATCATTGCTCAACTGGTGAATCCAATGACCTCTCACCTTTGGTTTCAGAAAGAAAGAGAGATACTGTAGCAGTTGCTGTATTAGCCTCCTCGGTAGTGGCCGGCTTTACTTGGTTAAAAGACGCTGCCATAAGCTGAGATTGGAGAACCAATGCCATGGCATCCATTCTTTCTTTAATGACAACCAATAACCTTTCTTTCGGCTCTTCAAACCTTCTATCCATCTCTTGGGCAATCAGGGCACGAGCCTCTTCATTCTGTTGTGAAGGGTCAGCTATTCCTAATACCTTTAGACACTCTAGTGAGGATGTTAACTCTTTGTCAATCAATTTGAACTCTGACCGCTCTTCGAAAGACTACCGGAATCCCTAAACCACCCAAGCACGTGGTCTACAGTGGCTAAAAAGTAAAGGGTTAGAATGATGCATGAATAATGCGCAATGCATGGTCATGTTGTGTAACAAATAATATATAACGTCTAAAAGAGATTACAATGATACATTGAGACATGTGAAAAACTATACACAGGGTAATAGGTACATGTAATAATTTTATGCACAGAAGATGATGCATACATAGGGAGGAGATAAAAATTTATTTGTGCATGAATGACATGAATATGCAATGCATCGTTAACAACCACATGCAAGCAGGTAGATCCTTCCAATATTATTGCCCCCACACACAAGGTCGTGCGGTCTCTGTCCTAGGTGGACTTAGCCCATGGGTCAACCGGGGACCCGATGGACACGTATGGTGCACGGTGAAAAAAACCGGCGGCATAACCTCTCCTAGCTAATGCACAGGCACATGGGTTATGATCATTATATATTTGGGCAATCCAAATAAATTGACATGGGCCTATCGGGGCATGAAAGCCTTTGATTAGGTAGCCAAACAAGATATTTGGACTCATCCAATAAATAAGGATGCATACAGCAGGCACGGTATTATGGCTCATATCACCTAAGGGAAGTATCTATTGCCATTACATGAGCTTTAGTCAAGGGTGGTGTTACTTTAGGGCTACCCAAGCATGGTCCCTGCCAACGGGTCTAGCTCATCACGAGCGTAACGACCGATTGGGTCTCCATTTGATATACCATATGGTACGAGGCTTGGGCTGGTGGTTATCCTTAACACTTCCCTACATTCAGTGAACATAGAGTCGTGCTTCGGGAATGCACCGGGGCTAATAGAGGGATCAAACTAAAATAATCTAAGGCTCTAATGAGATGTAATGCAAATTTGAGAGATAGCGAATTTATAAACTAAAACTTAATTATAAATTTTAATCAAGTATTTTCAAATCAAAGTCTCGAACCGTAGTCCCCAGCGGAGTCGCCAGTGTGACGTGCACCGAACCCCGTGGGCGCCCCTTGACTGCCACTTAAGGGCGATCGGACAAGTGAAGTTCGTTGACAACTTGCGACGAATTGCAAGTGCGTCTATTTTGGGCAACAAAGAGGTTTCATGGAGTCGCCACCCAATAAAAAATTGGGAAAGTTCCTCTCGCCTCGGAGAGCCTAAGACATCGCATGCATCCATTTTGGGCCAACCAAAAGGGGTCTTGGAGGATGAACCTCTCTCCCTTAGAGCCTAGGATTTATTGAGTCATTTGGTAGGATGCAAGAGGGGTCTTGGAGGTCTTATTCCAATGAGTGATCGGATGGACCTCTCGCCTCGTTGAGCCCAAATACCAGAGATGGTTTCGGGACTTCTCATCTATTTCTACCTTGATTAATTTTACAATTAAGTTTTGAATTTATTAATTCTCTCTCTCTCCATATGATGCAATTTAATTAAGGCGCAATTATCCATTTAAAAGCGATGAGTAAATAAAATAAAATAGAGAAAGCATCTAAAATACAATAACACTAGGAGCGGAATACAACTACGATCTTAAAGGTGCAAACCATAAATAAAACCGGGGAATTAATTATGTGGACATTGGTCCTTGATTTTGACTATTATAAAAATAATTTTTAGTGATAGATTCATTGGATAAAAAATAGGACATTGGTCCTTGATTTTGTAAACCTTCATTTTTGTAGAAAACATTTATATGGCAGTTTTTTAGACGCAGTTGAAAATCCTTTATTATTATAGAGCACAAATAAATAAAATGAAATAAAATAATAATTACATATTTTTGAATAAATAAATAATGAATAAAATCTAATCTATTTGTCCCGACCATGCCTCTTAGACGGGTCGCATGTCACTCGTGGTTACAGCCATGACAGGAAATAATAATAGTAGTTAGTAATGAAAATAAAATGATGCAATGTAATTAATAAATATGAAACATAAATGACAATTGTAATAATTAATGCCAATAAAAATGATAATGCTAATAATAATAATATCATAAAATAATAATGAATAATAAGTAAACATAAAATAATAACAATTATAAATAGATAAAATAATAATGAGAATAGTAATGAGGCAATATAATAATGATGCAATGAGCAAAGTAATAATATACTAATAACAATAATAGGTATGAAATGCATTAAACATAAAATAATAATATTAATAATATAGATGAATAATAATAATAATATATAGCAATAATAATAAACAAATAATAATAATAATAATAATAATAATAAATATAAAAATAACAAAAATAAATAATAAAATTAAAATTAAAACAGAATAATAAATAAATATAAATAAATGTAATAATAATAATAATATTATAATGATAATAATAATATTAATAATAATGAAAAAATAAATAAAAAGGGGGAAATGAGGTTTACCGGTCGCCGGAGAGGCAGTGGCCGACACCTCCACCGTCGTAGTGTAGATCGCCGTCACAGGGTCTCACCGGCGGTGTCCACACGCCGGAAGCCTGCACCGATTAGCCAGAAATCGCGTGCGAAGCTGCTGCCCTTGTCTCGCCGTTCTCCTCCGATTTCCTCTTCTCCAGCGAGTGGTGGTGGCCGGCGGCCACCACCGGGTGCGTCTGGAGTCGCCCTGTCCGGTGACGGAGCGCGTGCAGCGGTGCATCGCCTTGGCTGGCCGGCGATGAGCTCGCTTCCTCCCTTTCTCTTTCTTCTCCCTTATTCTTTCTGGCGTGTCTGTTCCCGTTGGCCTGGGTCTCCTTCTCTTTCTATTTGTTTCTTCTTTTTATTTGGTCTTTTGTCTGTGCTCTTTTGGTTTAGGCTCCCTTTGCTCTCTTTTTCCCTATTTATTTTCTTTTGCTCTTTTTATTCTTTCTTTCTTCTTCCTTTGGCCGGCCCTCCCTCTGTTCTTGCTCACTCTTTTCTTTCTTTTTCTTTTCTTAGCTGACCTCTCTCTCTTGGTCTTCTTCTTTTCTTTTTATCCCACCAAATAGGTTAGATTAGGTCGGTCACCAACTCCCTCTAATAATTCCTCCATTTTTACTTTTAATTAATTTAGTTTGTTTACTTAAACTAACACATATATTAATTAATTAAACACTCTACTAATTAAACACTTCATATTTTTCTTTTTAATTTAATTAATCCATAATACTAACTAATAAATTAACTAATTATAATTGATATTTAATTTTACATATATTTTAATTACCCAATAATATCAACTAATTAATTAACTAATAATATTAACTAATTAATTTTTAATTTTACACACACATATATATATTTTCGGAGGAATTATCGAGGACCCAAGATTGCCATTTTTATTTTTAATCTTGACTCGAGACCCGGTGTCTACAATTATGATGTTTGATTATGTTGGCATAATGACATATTACAATAAAGTAATGAGATAATTTATTTATCTTGCTCTTAGAAATAGTCTAGTAGTTAAATTTAGTTCAGAATATAATTGGCTAGCCATAGGGACAGTAAAACCGTGGTGTGAGTCATGGCAACTCACTACTAGTAGGCCAATGGCAGTCTACAAAATGAATGAATGTTTAAAATGTCAAATGTAATGGAATGTAAATGTATTAGTGGTCCTATGGGTTCACTTTGGAATGATGTGGATCTGTGTGGTCCACGTCCCGCATATCTGGTTCGGAGATTTCTACTGGACCGATACTAGGGGCAAAATAGTAAAATGAATAAAATTCATTGGAACTGGACTAATGGGTGAAAAAAGACTAGAATGAAATAAATTATGTAGTTTTTGGGACTAATTGGTAAAAATAATGTTAACATGGTAAAATATATAGTTGAATTAAAGGAAAGAAGTCTAATTGGTAGGAATATTAAATTAAATATTTAATTGAGGAGTAAATGGTAATTAGCTATGAAAATGGTAAGGTGATGAATAAATAATAAATTATAGGTTAAACAATGATTTTAAATTAAGAAATAGAATAATTAATAGTAATTGATATAATTTAATGAAATACACTAGTAAACTAAGAAGTAATTGAAAGTTAGATAAATAATTAATTAAGCTATTATATAAATAATAATTTAGAATTAATAAAATAAACTATTAATATGAGAAATTGTAATTGAGTAAGTAAATAAATTGATTTATTAATAAATGGGAGTAATAATAATAATAATAATAATAATAATAATAATAATAATAATAATAATAATAATAATAATAATAATAATAATAATAATAATAATAATAATAATAATAATAATAATAATAATAATAATAATAATAATAATACAATAATAATAATATAATTATATAGTGAATAAATTAACTAGTGAGGTTATAAGTAAACTAAATGATAAATATTAGTGGGAGTTAATTGAATAACATTAAAGTTTATATTGGTTAAAATTTGGAATTTAAATATTTTAGCATTAACTAAATCCTAATTAGATAGATGGAAATTTTTAGAATTGTAACTACCACTAACCATATTTAATGTTCAGCACGTAGTTTTTGTTGACTGCGTGTAGGTATAGGCTAGGCGTGGGAGCAAGCATACAAGGTTTTGGGAAGCTGTGAGGACTAAGTTTGTATAAGATATCTTTTGTAGGTTATTATCTATGGCATGTATATACCTTTATATTTGGAGGATGTAATTTTGGTTTATGTGTTTATGGTGTGTAATGGACATTATTACTTAGTGAGTATTATGAGACTAATTGTGGTGAATGGATGATGAGAAAATATTATATCATGTTGTTGTGCCTGTGTGGGCTATGGTTTTGTTGACTTTGCAGATTTGGGTAGGTTAAAATTATAGCCGTTATATTGCCGAAATTTTATGGACTGGATTATTAAACTGGACAAGTTGCAGGTCATCGACTAAGCATAACAAGTTATAATTAAAATAGTTAAGCAAAAATTTAATGTAACAAATTTAGTTACATACCCACATTCGTAACAGTATTAGTTACGGCCATAACTGCTAAACCTACGTAAAGAAAAGTTGTGTAAGGGTGTTACAGACATAATGTAGGCTGAATAGATTGACTAAATTAAATTGAATATATGTTATGAAATAATGTAATTGAAGTGTATACTTAGGTTAAATGAAATGAAATATAAGCAAATAAATGAAGAAATAATGAAAAAAAAAACAAAAACAAAAGGTGAAAGATTAATTAGGCCGAATGGATTCCTAAAGATAACCTAAGTAAAATGGATGATTTAACGTAAATTAAGTGTAATTATGTGTTAATTCAATAACAATATAGTTAAATGAATAATAATTAAGTGAAATGAAAAATAGAATATAAAGAAACACGTATTAGCCGAATGGTAGTCTTAGGGTTACCATAGTGTAAAATGGAAAATTGTTAAATATTTGGATATAAAATGAATATGCAATGTAAAATAAGTGTATGTTAATTTATTTGGAATTAATTGAACATAAATGAATATTTTAGAACATAATAATATATTATATTAATAATCGAAACTAAGATTTATATGGTATTTTAATGAAAACATGTCATGGATAATGTTAAAATAACTAAATTAGTGAAATGAAGATGCATTAGTGGAAAAAGAATGAATTACATGTCAATGGGAAATGTTGGTTGATTGGAATGATATGTAAATTTATAGTGTAATTTATTTTAAGTTATTGTCATAATGAAAATTGAATTGAATGAATGATTTAATTGCCCTTAGTTGTGGTTTGGTAGTTAATCTAGTTCAGGATATAATCTGCTAGCTATAGGGATTTCACACCACTGTACAAGTCATGGCTACTCGCTTAAGTAGGCCAATGACGGTCTACTAAATGCTGGAATGTTCAAATGTAAAATGAAATGAATGATATGGAATGTATGGGTGGTCCTTCAGGGTCACTTTAAAATGTAGTGGATATGTGGGGTCCACGTCCCGTATATCCGGTTCAGAGATTTCTACCGAATCGATAATAGTGGCAAAATTGTAAAAATAGATTTTAAAATGGTAAAGAAATGAATTGAAGTAAGTAAATGGAAATTAAAATGAGAAGTAGAGTAATAAAGGACTTAATTGTAAAAAATTAATAAGATTGAGGGATTAATTAGTAAAAAGAGTAAAAGTGTAAATTTAATAATTAATAAGGTTAATAAGAGAGAATAGAAAATGAATTGGTACTGTAAGTAAATTGATAATAGTATAAGGACTAAAATGCAAAATGGCACAAAAATAGTATTTAAGGATTAAACGGTAAATTGTATGTCAAAATGATGGAAATGAATTAAAATAAATAAATGAATCTTAATAAAGGAAAGTATAATGAAAAATGACTAAAATGTAAGGATCTTAAAGTAATAGGAGCAAAATAGTAATTATGTAAAAGATTGAATTAAAAAGGGAAAATATGAAGTTATATGTGACTAAATGTTAAATTAAGTAAACTAATAATGAATTAAGGACTAAAAAGGTAATTTGACATAAAAATGACATCAAGGGATTAAACGAAAATTTTACATATAAGAAATGAAATTAATCTGAAAAGTATGGAAAGAAATAATTTTAATGGCAAATTTGCAAATATGGTAAAAAATAAAGAGTAAAATTGTAATATGGATAAAATTAAGAGGACTTAAGTGTAAATTAGTATCAGAATAATATTGTAAGGATTAGTTAGTAATTTGCATGCCAAATAATGAAATAAATGTGATAATGAAGTTATTTAATGACATTATTTTAAACAAGTGGAAAGAAAAGAGTAATATTGTAATTTAGAGAAAAGTTAGAGATTAAATAGTAAATTGATGATGGTAATATAATTTAAAAGATTAAAATATATTTGCCAAGTATTATAAATATTAATTGAATAAATGATTGAAGATGGAGAAATTAATGACTTAATAATAATAATAATAGTAGTAGTAGTAGTAGTAGTAGTAGTAGTAGTAGTAGTAGTGGTAATATTAATAAGACATGTAGAAGTTAATAAAAGAAGAATTTAAATTGTATTTAATAGTAAATTGGTAGTTTTAGATTAAATGATAATTTACATGTCAAAAATCGGACTGAGAATGAAAAATAATAAAATAATGATAAAAGGATAATAAAAGGATAAAAATCGGAATGTTAATATGATAGAAGGATTTAAAATGTAAATTGACTGTATTAGTGCTAATAAAAGAAATAGAAAAGACAGAATGAACAAATATACAATAATTAGTTGAATAAATAGTAATAGTGTATCTTTAGTAAAAGTCTAGAAGCTAAACTGTGGAAGAATAACAGAATTGTAAATTAAAGGATTAAGTATAATTCATAGGTAAAATAAGTATTAGATTTGTGATAAAACATAAATCAGGAAATTAATGGTATAAAAATGATAAGAACAATATTAGTATTAATATTTATGATAAGGTAAATATTTATGACAACGTTAATGTTAGCAATAAATGATAATAATAGTAATTATTTATATAATATTGTAAATTATAGTACTGTTAAATGTAAGAAAAATACCGATAATGTAAATTAAATAATGTGACGCATATAACATATCTGATATAAGTATGTATACATAAATGGGAGTAAATGATAATATAAATGTTAGCGTTAATAATAACAATAACAGTTGTATTAATGTAAAAGTTAACAATAATGCAAACTTAATTATAATTGCATAATAGATTAAATTAACTTAACAGAAATAATAGTACCAATGTTAATAGTAATAGAAATATTAGTAATAATGATCGGAAGTGAATTATCTAAAAATACCGGAAATGAGCATAGACACAAAGAATATGGATAAGCATGTAAATGGCAATTATAATAGAAAATATTAGAAGAAAATTAATAAACATAATAATGAAATAAGAATATTGATAATAATAATGACTGTACTGTAAATAAAAATGATAAACCAAATTATATACCATATAATTGTCAATAATTTGGTGAACATAGATATATAAGAAATGTAGACAATAGAAAGTAAATAAAATAGGATTTAATGACAATAATAAAAGGGAAATGAAACAATGAAAAGTATTAGGAAATACGTAAGTGGAATAACCAAGAAAAATTTAAGTATTGGAAATAAAAACTTAAGGACGAATAATAAACAAATGCTACAAGTAAGTGAGTTAGAAGAGAAATATAAATCCGTAATTAAAAAGAAAATGTTTAAGATAAAAGGAAATGATAAGAATAGAAAAAGGAAGGACAAATGAATAAGTATAGTATTAACTATCGTTGTAATAATAATAATAAAAGTAATTATGGTATTTTAAACAGTAATAACAATAGTAAAAATGTTAAAAACTGAAGTAATTGTAAACAATTATGAGCAATAAACTAAAGTGGTTAGTAAGTAATCTTGAATGTATTCATGCATGGATAATTATACATGGAAAGTTTAGGATATGTATCTACCACTGGGCATTTTTAATGATCAGCGCGTAATTCTGTAACTGCGTGCAGGTTACAAGAGATAGGAAGCTTGAAGTGCCCGACATGTGATAATTGATTGGGAAGAAGTGACAGGTAGCAAAGACACCAGTGAAGACATGGCATGTATATGGTCAAAATAGATTATTCCGATTAAGTTTTGTGTAAGATAGGTATAAGTTTTTATAGAACTATGTATTAACTGTTGTATTATTATGGATTATTTTAGTGTATAATCGATGTTAAAATGCGAAAAATTTTTATTGAACTGTTTACTGTAGCATAACATTGTGACTTTAGTACAACGGACAACTGAGACATCTGGTCACCATACGTATAGTATAATGTTATGAGAGTGTTACAAGTTTAATGCATGAGTTATGAAAAGTTAAATGAGTTAAAAAGGTAATTAAGGGTGATAGCCAACCAACGAGTGACAAGTGTAGGGAGGAGAATTAAAGAAAAAAGATGAGGATTGACTTTTGACTTAGTTGGTGGATGGGGATAAGAATGTTTCTTCTTCTCTTTCCCCTTTCAAGTGTGCCGTCCTCCTTTTCCCTCTCTTCTTCTTCTTCCTAAAGCTCTTCCTCCTCCATTAATGGATGTTTAACTTGTTACTCAAATTGGCTAGTGAGATATAATTGTTGTGCAAGCAAAAAGAGGTAAGTTGTAGTAGTAGTTGGTTTTCTCTTTCTACCTATGGAATATTAATAAGTTGAAAAGTGAGGGTTTAGTGTTTTGATGTTGGATTTTGGATTTATGTGTAGTGGACAAGCTAAGTGGAGCTAAGGGCAAAGAGAAAGTGGGAGAAGACAAGCCAAGGAGAACGTTTGGGAAATTTATTGCACTTTTTCCATAATTTGTCTAATTACTTAAATTGAAGTGTTATGGTTGATGTTGAGTTGGTATGAGTAGGAAATGAGTGATTAATTGGGGGAAATTAGGTTGGTTTGGACTAAGTAGTCTTGAGAAGTGAAATTCATTGTAGGAGTAAAATGACCTTTGGGGACTATTTTCACCATAAGTCATGTTTTATACCTCCAAATTATTTGATTCTAATTGATGTATTTCCTAGACATCCGTGGCTACAATTATCACAGAAATAGTCATAAATTATTTCGGACTCTAAGGCCTTTAAAACTGCATAAAGCTGTAGCTAAACTTTGGATCAGGGTCTTCGGAGTCGTTTGGGCTTCAAAGGCCATATCTCCCTGATCTTAACTCCAAAAAATTTGAAATTTATACCTCTAGGAACATATGATCTGGGGGGGAACAATTTTTATGAAGACCACTTTGGCTAGAAATGAGCTTAAGCTAGTGTGTTAGGCTATGCAAGTTGGACTTGCATTCTGTTTTGATGTTGTGTGTGAGTTTGAGATGAAAAGAAAGAGGAGGAGTTGGTGTTCCATTCTGTTAGTGTGACTGCACGAGCAACGGGCGTCCGTTGATACCGATAGCTGTCCCTCAAGTGGAATCAGGTTGATGACAGACGCACGGAGCGAGACGTGGCCTGTCCCTCATGGGCCTCTTTCTGAGCGACGGACACACATCTTTATCGATGGTTGTCCCTCAGGAGTAGAATGCCAGGGACGGGCCGAAGGGAAGTCACGGCCACCCTGGGACATGAAAAAGTAGGGATGGGCTTGGGTAAAGACTGACGACAATCGGTCATGAGGCACGACCGTCGCTCATTCTGCTTTGATTAATTTTTATTGTATTCTTTATTTTATGCATAGTTAAATGCTATGGATTATCACACATGATGTGTGTGTGTGTGTGTATATATATATTGTTATTATGGCTTAATTGGTGCATTGTAAGCATAAAAGATAATTTTACACATATACTATTGGCTTTAAATAAATTAATGCAATGAATAGACAGCCTGCAATAGATGGGTCATGGATAGGTAGACATGCCTATAGGGTTTTGTTGCTGCAGCCTCTATGTCTTGATGGCCATTTTGGATCAAGACTTGATCCCATTTGGGTTTCCTATGTGTTTTTGGATTCCGGTTGTGGATTGCTATGTGTTTCATGTCAGTGTTATGACACTATTACGCTGGTATCCTCGGGTACTTAAGCGTTTTGTATCCTGTTATCCACCACTTGATGATGCAGGCCATTGTAACTTTCAAATGTAATGAAGAACATAAATATGTATGTAGTATATCTGTAAATGGGAATTGTATATCTAAGTTTTTTATTTGTGCTGTTCTATTACTCTTATTAATTAATTGTATGACATATGCTTGTGTACGTATTGATGACCACTGTGAGTGGTATCCATTACTTATGTACGCATTGATGACCACTGTGAGTGGTTTCCATTCCATGTTTTCCCCACTAAACTATTATGCTTAGCACAGGTGTTTATCCGTGCAGGTACTAAGGATCAGTGAGTAATTGGAGGACAGCCCCACATTGCTTCAGTGCCAGCACCTTAGGGCCAGCTATTGTGTAGGTTCCTTTTGGTTAGAATTTGTAATATATATATACTGGGTTATTCTAAGTATATGTATTTGCATTTGGAGCATATAAATTATGTAAGTTGTGATAACTGTAATTGTAGGTTCTTATTATAGTAACAAGTATGCCTAAGAAGGATTAATAAGGATACATGAATTAAGTTAATTAGAAATGAAATTTATAATTCCTTATTTGATGGATGTGTTTACATGTAAGGTAATGCTTGTGTCTGTCTGATGGTTACTCGTGAGTGCAACAGCCCTCACCTATCATAGTGACTCATCTTGTTAAGGTGGTGTTCGCTACGTATGGTTTAAGGATGTTACATATCATCAAGCTATAAAGTCATCATCACCATAGGGAGCACATATATTGTTTGTTAAAAAGAAAGATGGATCCCTTCGACTTTGCATTGACTACAGTAGTTAAACAAAGCAACCATAAAGAACAAATATCCACTGCCAAGAATTGATAATTTATTCGATCAACTAAAGGGATAGGTGTGTTTTCCAAGATTGATTTGATATCATTATCAACTCAAGGTAAAGGAAGCAGATGTACCGAAGGCTGCTTTTCGTACCAGATATGGGCATTATGAGTTCCTAGTTATGTCATTTGGACTCACTAGTGCACCAGCAGCATTCATGGATTTGATGAATCGAATCTTCCACCCTTATCTTGACCAATTTGTGGTAGTTTTCATCGATGATATCATGGTTTATTCAAAGAATCCTGAAGAGCATGATCAACCCCTTCGAATAGTTCTTCAGACTTTGAAGGATAAACATCTATACGCCAAATTTTGTAAATGTGAATTTTGTCTCAAAGAAGTTTCTTTTCTTGGCCACGTGGTATCATCAAATGGCATTAAAATGGATCCAAAAAAGATTAAAGCCATTCTAGAATGGAAGACACCTAAGAATGTTATAGAAGTCAGAAGCTTATTAGCTGGTTATTACAAAAGATTTGTGAAAGGATTTTCATTGATTGTCGCTTCACTTACCAGCTTACTACAGGAGAATATTAAGTTTGTATGAACTGATAAATGCCAAGATAGCTTTGAGAAGCTCAAAAGTATGTTGACAGAAGCACCTATCCTGACATAGCCTGAATTAGGGAAAGACTTCGTGATCTACAGTGATGCATCTCGGAATCAGTTAGGCTTTGTACTTATGCAAGAAGGTAAGGCAGTTGATTAAGCTTCGTGAAAACTTAAAACCCATGAGAGAAACTACCTTACTCATGATCTGGAGCTGGCAGCCATTGTATTTGCATTGAAAATTTGGAGGCACTACCTATATGGAGAAAAATGTTACATCTACATAGATCATAAATGCTTAAAATATCTGCCCTCCCCCAAAAAAAAAAAAATCAACCTAAGATAGAGAAGGTGGCTAGAACTTATCAAAGATCATGATTGCTACATTGACTACCAAGCAGGCAAGGCAAATATGGTAGTTGATGCACTCGGTAGGAAGCACATGGCAAGTAATTATTCGAGTAAAATGTTTGAATTTCATTCCTTATATAATTATAAGCATACAAAATATTAATGCATTGTTGTTTCTATAGTCTTAAAGGGTATGAATGTTAGGTTATCCATGGCTCAAGATGGAGCAATTATAGGTAAATTACAACTGAAACCTTACATACTACAGCAAGTAAAAGCTTCCCAAAAGCAAAATGAATAGTTGACCTCTATTATCAAGCAAATTCAAGATGGGAAAGACAGTGACCACTCTTTTGGTAGTGATAATTGCCCATACTACAAAGGGACGGTCAATGTACCAAATAATGCTGATTTGAAAAAGAGTATTATGATAGAAGTTCACAGCAGCAGCTACGTAATTCACCCGAGTAGCACCAAAATGTATCAAGATTTAAACACTAACTATTGGTGGTCGAGCATGAAAAAAGATGGTAGAATTTGTCACCAGATGTCTAACATGTCAACAAGTAAAGGCAAAACACCAGGCCCCCTCTGATTTAATTTAGCCACTTATAGTACTAGAGTGGAAATGGGACAGAATTACAATGTATTTCGTCATAAGATTACACCTCACCAGGAAGAAACATGACTCCATTTGGGTGATCATCGATAGATTGACAAAGTCTGCACACTTTGTACCAGCGAGGGCTTATTTGTGAAGCTAACGAAAATCTACATCAATGAAGTGGTCAAACTTCATGGTGTTCCTACCTCCATCGTGTTAGACAGAGATCCTCGATTCACTACTCAATTCTAGAAGAAACTGCAAGAATCACTGGGTGCTAAGCTCCACTTTAGCACTGCCTTTCATCCATAGATAGATAGTGTAACACCCTTATTCCAATTCAATAAGTGAGCCTGATAAGAATGTCACAACTTATCTTAAGAACCATAATATTCTTGTAATATAAATTTCTCCTTAAAATTAGAAATACTCTATATTCCACTATTTATCCTACAGAAATTTCGGTAGCATTTCCCAAAAACATTACCTGTTCCTCCTATAAAAGAAAACTCTTAACACTTCTAAAATTATATCTCCAACTCCAAAATTCCATAACAAACACCAACACAAGTTTTTCCATCCTCCATTATATTGGTTAAATCATATGTCACTCTACTTAAATACATTTCACATACATAGGTCATTTCATATATTTTTAACAATTATACATTCATAATTGAATATTTATACAAATTTTTGTACTTCAATCATAATGCTATCAAAAACATTTGTGTATCTATTAGTTTTTATGATTTGGTTTGGACTTGGAATAAGTATTCCAAGCTTCCTATGTATCCCAAAATCGAGAATTAGAACCACATAGTTCTGCCAGCTCAATTCGTTTACGTGCTAATACATAATACTAAAATTATATGGCAAGTTCTATGTCAAATCATATAGTTAGTCCATACTTATATACCTCCTTTTCACGTTTATTAGAACAACAGATGGTTATGTTCAAAATTGAAATATAATTTATGTCACATTGTTTAAATTCAAACTAAAACCACGTCATATAATTTACATATTCATGTGTAGCATTTTTATATTGGTGCTTAATTATTTTCTATGTCTTTTATATACATATATCACACACACACACACACACACACACACACACACACACACACACACACACACACACATATATATATATATATATATATATATATTTATCATATGTTCACACATTCCAAAATATAAAACATGCCACTCGCATATTCAATACAAGTATAATATTTACAAACACATCTTCATGCAAGCTTCCATTATAACACTCTTATACCCATAAATAATACGAATACCGGATGTCACGGCATTGCACTGACAAACACTACTGTAGACACCGAGTTTCGAGGCGGTCCAAGATCATGATTACCCAAAAATGAAAATAAAGACCGATTTATCGGCAAGAGAGTGAGGATCAATCGTTTCCTTGTCAATATTGTCTTTTTTTAAAAAATAAAAAATATATATATTTTAAAAATTAAAAATAAAAAAAAGTAAGATTGGAAGTGTTAATTTTATGTCAAAAAGTTTTGATTTAAAAAATAATTTAAAAAAAAAAATCAGCGCGTCGCATACAGCAGCGCGCACGAGCCAACCTGCCATGCTAGGCACCCGCGGGGCATCTAGCGCGCGTCCTGCATGCCAGGCCGCCCCGTTTGGGCGCCCAGCGCATGGGAGGCCGCCCCTTGGCAGCAGCCCGCCCCCGCGCGCTACTTTTTCCGCCGAAAATGGTTTTTACCCCTTTTTTGGTCTTTTTAACCCTTTTTTAATTGTTTTTTATTTTTAAAACTATTTTTCTAATTAAATTAGGGATTTTTCTTGGTAATGGGTATAAATAGAATAGGATGGAGAGAGAAAGGGAGATTGCTTTTGGGGTTTGGAGAGAGTTTTCTTAACAGAAAAACTCATTTTTGAGAGCAAAAATTCATTTTCCTTCATCTTTTCTTTGATTTTTCTTGAATCTAAAAAACATTTGGTGAGTTGAGATCAACTTGAGGAAGGAAAATTAATTTCCTTAACTTGGGTTTTTCATCAAACACTTAAAAATCAATTCTTAAGTCTTTTTTTTTTCTTGGGTTTCGGAGATAAAAACCTAAGATTTTTGAATCTTTTTTCAATTTATTTTCGAATCTTGACAAAGAAAAGTAGATCGAAATATCTTGCTTCAAAATCGTCAAAATTTGAGGGTAAACATTCTTGGATCTATTATTATTTTCTACTTTCATCTTATTTATTTTATTTTATTTGGTTTCTTGCATTTATAAACATATAGTTTTTAGTTTTGTTCTCTTAAAATGATTTTTCAATTTTTATTTCATTTTTGGTATGAAAATGGGTAAATGTATGTGATTTTGGGGTGTGAAAAATTAGATCTATTGATTTTCTTGTTGGTATGATTTTTGGTGATATTTATTTTAGGTTTAAATATTATTATTTTCTATTACATGTTTATTTACCTTCCTCATTTTCGTTTATTTAATTTCGTATTTTTATTGTTATTAATATTATTATTATTGCTATTACTACTTTTGTTCTTATTACCATTGTTAATATTATCATTATTACTGTTAATGCTATTATTATCAATGTTGTTGTTGTTATTATTATTATTATTAATGTTTTATTATTATTATTCATGATTTATTATTATTATTATTATTATTATTATTATTATTATTATTAATGTTGTTGTTGTTATTATTATTATTATTATTATTATTATTATTATTATTATTATTATTATTAATGTTGTTATTATTATTGCATTATTATTATTATTTTTATTATTTTTATTATTTTATCATTGTTATTATTATTATTATTATTGTGGTCATTGTTATTGTTACTATTGTCATATTCTTGGATGATTGATTTTAATCCTCTTAAATATGAGTTTTTTTTTTGTAAATATTGGCCCATTTTATTTTCTGTGTGTATTTTGACCCTGTGTTATTTTTCTCTTGTTTTTATATTTATGTGGTTAATTTTGGAATTGCTACTAATGTTTTTATTATTGTCTTTCTCGTGTTTTGGATAAAATGTGGTGTCACCTGTCTGAGCATCGCCATGACCGGGTAGAGGGGGTCACAACGCGTAGGAAATCCTATTTTGCGTGAGACCGTACCTATCCCCCTTTTATGTGACCGTGTTTATTTTTTCTATGAATAAAACAATTTTATTTGCGCACATGTCGGATAAAAAATCACAAAATATATCTATAACTAATCGGGATTTTATTAATAAAATTGGGACCAATGTCCCTCATTTTAGCCAAGGAATGTAAAAATGTCACAAGATAAAACGAAGAGTTAAATTTTCTAAAAATAGGATCACTCATCCAGTTTTCGACCCAACGGTCAAAATAACTCTTCGATCCCTCTTTAAATGAGCATGAGGGAACCAATGTTCCCAAACCAAACGAATATCCCGATTTATGTATATTATTTCTTTTGATTGATTTTGTTTGATTATTTAAATTTATGTCTATATATCTTGTGGAACCTTGTAATTAATTATTTTTGGGGCAATTATTTTTAACTTTTCCTTTTATTTGGGATTGTATTCTGTCCCAATTTTCAATCTTGTAATTGTGTGCTTAGCGTGTTTACCGCTTTTTTTTATCGCTTTATTTACTGCTTTCTTTACAGCTTTTATTTACTGCTTTCGAATGCTTAAAATGCGCTTTTAATAAATTGTATTAATTGTGTGAGAAGAGAGATAGAATTCTATAACCTAAAAACTCACTTATAATTAACTAAGGCATAAATAAGAGTGAAGTTCCAAACACCATCTCTGGTTTAGACCATAAAGGTTAGATGACTTTTTCCATTTTCTTGTAAATTGGGTGGCGACTCCAAAATACCTCAAAGGTGCCAAAAGGTTTCATGGGATTAGATGATCTTTCCAGTGTTCTATTGGAAGGAGGTGTCCAAAATATTCTATGTTGCCCAAAATCAAAAGACGCGAACCAATCCCTCGAACCCTAAAAGCGGGCCTCGTTATGAGGGCCTTACTGGTTCCGGTACTCGTCACAAGTACAATGCACTAGATAGTTTAGTAGAACTTTTTTTTTGCAACAACTACAATTGTACATACACAATTACACAATAGTTGCACTAACACACAATTCAAATACTTATACCATACATCCTTACTTTCATCCACTGCAGTCGTATACATGCCATGCCAATCCCTCTATCCTTGCTGCCAAATACTTCATCCGGTCATCACTACATTTTCGGCCACATCAAAATCTTCTATAACCTACGCGCAGTAACACTCTACACGTTGAGCATTAAAAATGCCCAATGGTGCATACATATCCTAAATTTTCAAAAACTATAACTATATGCATGCCCATGCAAGTATATTACCTTAGTCACACTATTTAAATGTTAAGGTCTTTACTTTTATCGCTTATCTTTATATCCTTTTATTTCATTTCTGTGATTATACTCTAAAACTTCTATTTCTATTAACAATATCGTTACTAGTTGCACTCATATTGTTAATATTAAAGTCACTTCATTTGATCTATTAATCACTTTAACAATCCTTGCTATCACTTATTAGAACAATCATTATTGTCACTCTTGTAGTATCAGTTTGACATTTTAAATTTTCTTTTAGCCCTTAATTGTAACGCCTCATACCTATACATAGGGGAACTCACCCGTAAGGAGAGTGAATACCCATATAGATAAGGGTGTTACTGATAAACAAACTTACAAGCATAACGAAGGCGGAAAAGAAACATTCATAAACGCTAAATTAAAACTTATAGTAATCAAGATGGGCCAACTGAAAATTCATTTCATATATCAAAGCATTCTTTACAAAAGGAGTACAACAATCTTACATAGGTACAGAGGTACACTTGAAACATATACAAAATCTAATGCATACAAAAAGATTACATCATAAAACCCAAAATACAATAGATAAGCTACAAAAAGAATCTCTCTAAAGTGTTGGCTCTGACTACTGCGGATCGCACTCCTCAAAAACTTGGATAGCTTCCACACCTGCACGGATTAAACACTCGTGCTAAGCAATAAACGCTTAGTGGGGAAAACAAGAGATGGACGACCACTTATAGTGGCCATCTAGGCAAACACATACATATGGCATATATAGAAATACACAATTATTCATATATATAGCATAACACACATCTTATACTTATTCACACACATAACTTAATATAAGATAATCATGTTCGTGTGTCAATAATAAGTAAGGTTACATTCATAAGAGAATCAAACATAAATGCCTACAAATTCAGAGTAGCAGATAACGAGTGAACACTAGGTACCCGTAGGTACAAGCAAAAGCAACATCTTTCATTTTCACATAAAAACATTTTCACTAGGGATCTTAAACAAGATCCAAACACTAAGAATCGCGAGGACCCAAACGCTGACCTAATCAGGGTCCAGAACACTAGGCTGCAGGTTACAAAACTCTATAGACATGCCTATCTATCCACTTACTTGACTCTTGCAGGCTAGGCAACAATAATAAATAATTCTCATAATTATCACATAAGAGCTAAAATTTTTCAAGGAATATGCTCATATTCTCTAAATATATAACCCTATTCAATATGCAGTAGTCCCAAAGATATAAATACATGTTAATGATAACTAAAAGAGACAAAAGAGAAAGAATTCAGAAATCTAAAAATTTTAGGACATAAAGAGGTTACACGGCGGTATGGTAAATCCTTACCGCCGTGTAAGACATTCCACACGATGGTAAAGAAAAACCTTACCGCCATGTGGCCTGCCGAGCCAAAACCCCTTCAGAAAATAGAATGCATTTACACGGCGGTATGACCAAATCTTACCGCAGTGTAAAATGCACAGCGAAACTCCTTCAAAACATAATGACTTTACACGGCGGTATGGTGATCTCTTACCGACGTGTAAAATCGCAGATAAAAAAATACACACACATAATACGATCACACGGTGGTATGCCCTTTTCATATCGCCGTGTAGATCATACAAAACCCAAAAATTCAGTAAAGAACATACCCAATTCACACCCAAACTTCACCTTCCTAACCAAACAACAAAACACTTCAACAACTCAACTTTTAAAACCCCTAAATACATGCTCAATTTCATTTATACACTCAATTACCAATAAATAATCATGCTTTCATAAATCAAAGAAAAATACACAAAAACAAACATTCCCAAACCTTAATCTCCTTAGCTCCTCAAGTCAAGAGGCTGACCTCCCTCCAACCACTTCTTTGTCCTTGGGATCGCTAGGAGGAACTTCTGAACCAAAAACCCAAAACACATCAAAATACCACAACCAACGGGAAACACAGAAAAAGAAGAGGAAGAAGAAGAATATTAGCAAAACTTACCAATTAATCACTTGTGTTTTCAAATTCCACCAAAGAGCAACTAAAGGAGATTAGGGCAAGAAGAGGGAAGAAGAAGAAAAAGAAACGGGGACAGGGAGAGGAGGAAACGGGAGGGAAAATAGCTACTCCCTCTCATTTTCTCTCTCTTGCTTTTATACCCCTTCTTTTTCTCTCCCTTGCCATGTGTCACTCAACCATTGGTGGTTTTGACAAACACTCTTCTAATTCTTCTAATTCCTCAACCACACCATTAACATAATCATGCAATTGACTCCAAAATTAAAATAACACATGCAAAAATACACACACACCAAGATAGCTCAAAATTACTAGGGTAGGAAACGGGGTGTTACATTAACACTTTCTTTACTTTTTCTTTAATTTACACTAACTCTTAGCAATCACATTACAATCTATTTCAATTACCTTTACATTAATTATTTCTCACTATACTTAATTAAACACTTTTAACATTCTAGTTTAACAAGTTATAAAGTTAATTATATCATTCCCTTTTTAAAGTTTCATTCAATAATCATGCATTATAATTTAATTTACTAAAGTCCTTTTAAAAATCCTAATATAATTAATTTACAATTGAGTCCTCTACATTTACCATAATTGCAAATTTACACTTCTATTTCACTTAATTGCCATTATTATTATTATTATTATTATTATTATTATTATTATTATTATTATTATTATTATTATTATTATTATTATTAACATATAACCAATTCAATATTCTAATAATTTCTCTCAATAATCCATTCCCTTATTAATTTACATTTAAGTCCTAACATGAGCTTTATTATAGTCGATTCCATTTAAGTTCCTTTTTCCTCACTTATTTACATTTTAATCCTTTAATTAGCTTTACAATTCTAATAATTACATTTAGGTACTTAATGCAAATTATATTTGTGTCCCTAACTTTAAATAATTCCAATTATGTCTTTAACCTTTTCAATAATTCCAACTATGTCCTCATCTTTTTCAATAATTACATATATGTCCTTTATTTCACTTAATTACCAAAATACCCTTCAATTACTAATAATTACCTTTTTACCCTTATATATATATATATGCTTAATTTCCATCTTTAACCTTTAACATTTTACCAAATTACAATTTAGTAATCACTTAACCACTTTCATGCCAATTTTCCGTTTTAACCCTACATTTTCATTTATTTACATAATTAACCCTAAGATTCACTTTTTACTTAACTTACTCCATCTTTATCCATTAGGTGTAAAATTACTATTTTACCCCTAAACTTTCTATTTTCTTTCATTTTTGTCCCATTCTTACTTATCTTCATATTTATCGCTACTTTAGTCAATTTAATTACATATTTATCTTTTTGCCCCTAAACTTTTATCAAATTATGATATTACCCTTTCTTTTTCTTTTATTTACCATTATGCCATTAATTAATTATATTTTCACATCTAGTCACTTGTTAACTTATAATTCATCATTTAATCCACTAATTAATCATTTCATGGTAAAATTACATTTTAGCTCTTAAAGTACCATTTCAAGTCAAATGTCATTTTCAATCCCTATCTTATCTTATCTTTATCATAATCATTATCATATCTTTATTCGTATCACTTAATTATTACTATATCTTTATCTTTATCACATAATTACGTGTATGTCTATTTAATCACTCAATTAATTCTTTCTTTGCACTTGTCCACCATATTTTGCAATAAATCTCTTTTTTTTTTATTCAATTTCTTTCAACTTTTTCCCCTAGTAACACCTAATAGTTTTCACTAGACTGGATATACAAGATTGGGCTCTACAGCCCTAACCTACCGAAGTGGCTACTAGGGGGCCAAATTACACTTCGGTAGTGTCAGAGTGACCACCAGGGGGTCAAATTATACTCTGACTACACTACACTTACACTATATTCTACACTGTCATTTATGATAGATCGTCACTGGTATATAATTGCAAGTTGCCTTGACTCGCTACCGCGGTATACACTAATGTCCCTATGGCTAGCCATATATATCCTGAGCTAGATTTACTTCCAAATCACTAAGGGCAATACATAATTATCATTCATTTCACTTCCATTTCATACACTTCCATTCCACTTTACATAAAAATCAAAATATACTCATACATACTGTAAACACCCGGTCTTGAGGCAGTCCAGATCAGAGTTACCCGATGAAGAGATCAATGTCGATTTTCGGATAAGGGGATGAAATTCAGAGGTTTTC
The DNA here is from genome assembly GCA_947683425.1 of Excoecaria cochinchinensis. Taxonomy (NCBI): domain Eukaryota; kingdom Viridiplantae; phylum Streptophyta; class Magnoliopsida; order Malpighiales; family Euphorbiaceae; genus Excoecaria; species Excoecaria cochinchinensis. The sequence goes on from CANTUQ010000004.1 coordinate 25,437,010, forward strand.
GTCTTTCGGTTTCACGGGGATTAAAATCTTTTTCTATGGCATGGAGTTTTGAAAGAATTGGATAAATTTTGGGTAAAATTGGGAGTTTTGCTCCACAGACAGGATGCCCGTCTGTGTAGGGATGCCCGTCCCTACTTGGGGTGATCCCCGTCTCTAGGCATAGTGGGGACGAACATGTGGCTATGTAGGGACGCCCGTCCCTAGTCAGTTTCCCTCATATGCCCTTAGTAGAGACGACCGTCGGTAGATGCAGGGAAGCCCCTCGGTACGGTAACTGACCGGATCACACCGGATTGGAGAAAATCTGATTAAGGATAGGATTTATCTAAGATTTGAATTTTAAAAGTCCTTTCAAAATTCAAACTTTAGATTGAGGCTTATCTTAATTATCTCCTAAAATCCTATAAATAGAGGATCAAATTTCAATTTTGCGGTTAGAAAATTTGGGGAGAAAATTAGGGAATTTTTGTGAGAAAAAGAGGGAAATTTTGGAGCAATTTATTTTGAAAAAAATGCTATCAAATATTTTTGGGAAATTGATTTTTAGAAAAGTTTCTGTGAGCAATTTACTCAGAAGTTTATGAAATCTCTTCTTTATTTGCAAAATTTTATTTTGATGAATTTTTTTAATTAATTTGATTTCTTCCAATTTTTCTTGCGAATTAAGTTAATTTGAGGCGACGAAATTCATTCGTTTCCATCAATATAACTAATTCGAACACTCGATTACTATCAAATTTTCAAGGAAAGAATAACATAAATTTTCTTTCTTTGATCTGATTCTTACTCGATCCTTGCGAAGCATACTGGGATGAAATCATCCGACAATCACCCTTAAGGTAAAATCCGAGGGTAAACATTCTGGACTAACATTTGTGTAATTTAATTTGATTCACATTGATTTTTATGTATTTTATCATTCTTTTACAAAAGAGCTAAGAGGTTTTTTTTTTACTTGTTTTCCCTTACTAGGGATGGCCTATGGCACGGTACAGGAGGCCGTCCCTAGGCAGGCTTTTAAGTTTTTGACTTATAAAATTCTATCTTTTAACCTATTTCTGTTAGGGTTCTCTCATTATTTTTTTTATTTTTATTCACGTTTTTTTTTATGCTAACATGTTTATCCTTGTGAGTTATTCTCTGACCATTTGGAGTTGGAGTTATGAAAGATGGTGATTGCGCCAGTCAGAGGACTTTTATTCGGGTTTCTTTTTTGCTTTTACCTTTTATTTATGTTATTATGAAAATGATTTTAATATCGTTGAAGTAAAAAAGACCAAAAGCTTTCTATTAATTAACCTGGCATTTTCTCTAAATAAAAAATGGGACCAATGTCCTAGTTTTTCATACTCAAATAAATCATCACATCAATAATTATTTCATAATAAATATGCATATGAGGATCAATATCCTCATCATCAATGAATACCCCGATTTATGCTTGATTTGCATTTCACTTATGAATGGGAGTTGTATTCCGCTCCTAGTGTTATTGTAATATTGAATGTTTTATTTTTTGATTTATCTTCCATTTACCGCTTTTGATATGAATGATTGCGCCTTTAATTTAAATTGTATCGTGTGGAAAGTTGATGAAACAATAAACTCAAAACTCAATTATAATATTAATCAAGGTATAAATAAATGAGAAGTCCCAAACTCACTCTGGTCTTTGGGGCTCAATGAGGCGAGAGGTCTAGGACTTCCAAGACACCTCTTGAGTCCCACCAAAAGGCTTAAATACACAGTCCTAGGCTCCAGGGGGGTAGAGGATGAGGCCTCGAAGATCCCTCTAGCTAGCCCAAAATGGATATGTATGCGCCGTCTTAGGCTCGATGAGGCTAGACGATCCTTCCCAATGTTCTATTTGGTGGCGACTCCAAGAAACCTCTTTGTTGCCCAGAATAGACGCAGCTTGTAAATACCTTACAAGCTTTATGAACCTCTCTTGATCGCCCTAAAGCGGGCTTTCGGGGGGCCGCGAGGTTCGGCGCGCGTCACAGTGGTGAATCCACTGGGGACATACTCGAGACTTCGATTCGAAAGTACCTTGATTAAAAATTATAGTTGAGTTTTAATTTCAAAATTTCATCTTCTTTCAAAACTGCATAGCATTTCATTAGAGCCTTAGATCTACGCTAGTTTTGTCCCTCTTTTAGCCCCGGTGCGTTCCCGAAGCACGACCCTATTTTCACTCAATTTAGGGAAGTGTTAAGGATAATCACCAGCCCAAGCCTCGTACCATTGTGGTATATTAAATGGTGACCCAATCGATCGTTACGCTCGTGATGAGCTAGACCCGTTGGCAGGGACCATGTTTGGGTAGCCCTAAAGCAACACCACCTTTGACCAAAGCTCATGTAATGTAAATAGTTACTTCCCCTAACTGGTATGAACCTTAATACTATGCCTGCTGTATGGATCATTATGTATTGGACAAGCCCAGATGGTTTGACTAGTCACCTAATCAAAGGCTTTCATGCCCCGATAGGCCCAAGATAACTTATTCGGGTTGCCTAGATACATAATGATTATAACCCATCCGCCTGTGCATTAGTTAGGAGAGGTTATGCTGCCGAATTTTCACCGTGCACCATACGTGTTCATCGGGTCCCCAGATGACCCATGGGCCACTCCCACCTAGGAAAGAGACTATGACCTCATGTGCAGGAGTAATAAGGTTGGAAGGCCCTATGTGCTTGCATGTGGCTTTGTGAGTGTGGCATAGCACGATCATGCATTTTTAGCACAGTCATGCATCATCCTGACCCCTTGTATTTTTCAGCCATCATAGATTCGCCTACGTGGACAAGGGGGTCCCGGGGGCGGCTACGCAGAAATTCATTCTTCGAATTGCCAGAAAGGGTAGAGTATCTGGGCACTTCTTCTGAGACTAGTTACGCCACTTCAGATTAGTTTTCTGCACCCGAAGAAATGGCAAACTCACCGAGAGGGACAGAGGCCACCAGGGCAATAATAGCCAAGGAAGTGGGCCGAAGGTTGGAAGAGTTTAAAAATTGGATGATGGCAATAATAGCCGCAATGGATCAGCAAGTGGCCCCGCAGAACCCACAGCCTCTTTCTATGAGAAATGATGAAAGGGAGGAAGTTAGAGAGGACCCACGAGAGGAAACTCGCCCACCACTTGTGAACCTAAGAGCCACTACTTCGGGAGCACAGAGGGGGAGACCTGTCCCAAGGCTAGATAATGACTGGGAAGACGAAGAATATGAGGAACGTATGTCTGAGAAGGGGAAAGCCCCTCAAATTGAAGAGGCCATCTGGAAGAAGATGGAAGAGAAATTTAAAGCTATGACGAGAATGTTGACGAAGGGCCGAGGAGTGAACCCTGAGGACAAGGAGTTAGAAGAAGAGGATCTAGTCCCAATGAAATTTAAAATGCGGGATGTGCCGAAGTTTGACGGTACTTCTGATCCCCTAGCACATATAAAGCAGTACTTGCTGGTGATGAAAGGCACCACTTTGACGAAAAAATAGAAGATTGAGTACTTTTGCTTGAGCTTGACGGGCCCGGTAGTGGATTGGTACCACGAACTCGATCGCCGAACTAAAGAAGACTGGGATTTATTGACAGAGGAGTTTTTGAGGCAATACGACTGCAGTACAAGGATGGAGGTAACCTTGAAGGACCTGGAGCTGTTACAGCAGAAGGGGGGGTGAGTCCTTCCACGAGTATCTAACCCGGTGGAGGAATAGGGTGATGGAAATGAAGAGGAAACCAGATACTCAAGATCAAATACAGCTATTCATTAAAAATGCAAGCCCGTATTTGAGAGAGGGATTAAGAATGAAAGGAATGAAGGATTGGGAGTCACTAAAGGACATCGCCATTGAGGCCGAGGGAGAGTACCTTGTTAGGAAAGCAGGTAATGAGAACTATCCCAAGAGGGGTAGCACTAGCCAGGGGGCCAGTAGACCATCAAGTTCCGCCAGTGGTACAAGGAAGACTGCTGAGGTGTCAGCTGCGAACGCTACCCCGAGGCATTTTTCTAATCTTGGAAGGTCTTTGTCATGGGTGTTGAGGAGATTGATGAAAGAGGGTAAGTTGCAACCTATGCCACCCAAACCTACTAGAACCCAAGGCACGCCAGGATATAAGGATGATAAGTATTGTGCATATCACCAGCACACTGGGCATATAACTGACAACTGCAAGACTTTGAGGCATGCGATTCAAGATCTGATTGACTCGAAGCAGATTACAGACCCAGAGAAGAGAGGGGGTCAAAAGAAAGCTGGGTACAATAACATGCCTTCGCCAGTGAATATGATCGGGTCCAGTTTGCCCAAGAATTTTGTGTTGAAGGAATTATACGGCAACGATATCCACACTGCTGTCACAAACCTCTATGAGGGGAGTGAAGAAGGGCTTCCCGCTGCAGTAATCGATTGCTGGTCCACTGATGATAGTGGAAATGAAAATGATGATTCTGAAGTATTTTTCGACCTTTGGGGTTCGGAGGAGGAAGAAGAAGAGCCAAAGAGGAAGGAAGTAGGAGCCATGACCCGGAGTGGAAGGGTAGCCCCAAAAGTTGAGAAACCACAGGAGCCGATCGAGGACGGAAGGGGAAAGGAGCAAAAAGAAGATTCGATTGTTAAGCAGCTGAAAAAGACTCCGGCTCAGATTTTGATATGGGATCTCTTGAGACAGTCACCTTCGCATAGGCAGAAGGTGGTGGAGGTGTTGTGTGAAGCAACTGTTGCTACAACCATTTCACCTATAGAACTTCTGGATGTAGTGAAGGGAGGATCGGGAGAAAATGTCGTTTTTACCAGTGCGAATCTACCGGCAAAAGGCCGCAACCACAATCGCCCTCTGTACATAAGGGAGCAGATAAACCAAAAGCACATCGCCTGTGTAATGGTAGATGATGGTTCTTCGATAAATGTGTGCCCACAGGTAGCAATGGCAGCTTTTGGGGCAACAGAGGATATGTTGGCAAAATCTGATCTGACCATCACGGCATATGACAACTCACGCAGGCAGGCCTCAGGGACATTCATAGCAGTGGTGAAGACAGGACCGGTAGAATCAGAAGTAGAGTTATTGGTGCTGCCTATACCCGCCAATTTCTCAGCTTTGCTAGGCAGGCCATGGTTTCATAAATTGGGAGGAGTCCCCTCAACATTGCACCAGATGGTAAAGATACATCACAAAGGCCAGATTGTGACTATAAAGGCTGCACGGGAGAATCAGGTTTCAGCTCTGGAGATAGCCAGGCAGCCGTTTAGTGGGTTTCATGTTACCATAATAGGCGAAGAAGAGCAGAGGGAAGAAAGCCTCTAGGTGTTGAATATGATGAAGAAAATGTCATTCCTCCCTGGCGCAGGACTGGGCAAGAATTCTCAGGGGATACCAACAGCTATTACCACTAAAGGTCAGAAGAACAGGAGGGGTCTAGGATATACAGGTGCGGTAGAGAAGGGTAAGAAATCGAAAATGAAAATTCCTCACATCTGGAAGACTTTTGTGCCAGCAACCGCAGCATGTGCCTATGCAGGGGAAGATGAACCACAGTGGCTACATGGGAGAATTATGCCAGGGTTTGAGGTCTTTAATGATGTCTATGACTGGGACATTGGATTAATCAAGCCAGCAGAGGGATTTTGGGATGAAGAAATCATGACCAGTAGGACAATTTGGGACCGCGAGATGCCGGAAGAGGTAATTACTGAGAAGATGGTAGCCATCCAGCTGAAAGGAAAAGCCAAGATAGAGGAAGCTGTGCAGGAGGTGAATGAGGGGCCTCCAAAGAGCCGAAGTAATGTGGGACCATTGACCGTGGCAGATATGCCAGCAGAGGAGGAAGAGGAAAATAGTTTAGATTTTCTTTTTGCTCCAGAACTTTTCAATGATGTTAATGACAATTTCAATCTTATTAATAAATTGAATGATTTTGCTTACTTGTGTGATGTTTCTGATGATTTCACTATGTATAATCATGATCATCATCCATCTATATTTGATATTGATTCAACTGATGCAACTCCATTTAATCTTGGAACCGTAGAAAATCCAAAAGAAATTTTGATAGCATCAAATATAACTCCTGAAGAGCGAGAAAAATTTGAGAGAATTTTAAAAAAATATGAAAAAGTCTTTGCCTGGACCTACGAGGATATGCCAAGAATCGATCGGAAGGTCGCAGAGCATGCTATCCCCACCTATTCAGACCATAAACCTATTAAGCAGAAGTTGAGAAGGCTTAGACTAGAATGGGCGGAGAAAGTGAAAGAAGAGATTCGCCAGCTAATCAAAGCCAAGTTTCTAATCGAGGTAAAATACCCAACTTGGTTAGCCAATGTTGTCCCTGTAGCAAAAACGAACGGCAAAGTAAGGGTATGCATAGATTATCGGGATTTGAGTAAGGCCTGTCCAAAAGATGATTTCCCATTGCCTCATATAGACGTGCTGATAGATAGCGCCGCTGCTTGTGAGATGTATAGCTTCGGAGATGGTTATGCTGGCTACAATCAAATTCTCAATGAAATAATTGACCGGATCAAGACGACTTTCATCACAGAATGGGGAACCTATGCTTATCGGGTAATGCCTTTCTGCTTGAAAAATGCAGGAGCCACTTATCAGAGGATGGCAACAAAGATACTGGATGACTTGATCCATAAAGAGGTGGAAGTATACGTGGACGACATGATGATCAAGTTAGCCACTAGAGAAGGCCATTTTGAAGCCTTGGAAAAATTCTTCCGGAGGATAGATAAGTACAACCTGCGGTTGAATCCTAAAAAGTGTATCTTCGGTGTTACCTCAAGGAAGCTCCTGGGACACATAGTTAGTAAGAGGGGGATTGAGATTGACCCGGATAAGGTTAGGGCCATCAGAGAAATGCCAATACCGCAGAAAGAGAAGGATGTAAGAAGCTTTCTGGGCAGGTTGCAATACATCAGTAGGTTTATCGCTAAGCTTACTTCGATCTGTGAACCTATCTTCAAACTACTCAGAAAAGACCAACCAGTAGTATGGAATGAGAGCTGTCAAAAGGCTTTTGATACTGTCAAGGAATACTTGTTGAAACCACCGGTATTGGCGCGAGAATTAACGAGAATCTCTTATAATATAACAATGTGGTTTTACACCGATTTAAAATTGACCCATAGTCAAAAGGAAGAATAAACAAATTAAGCATCATGTCCTTCGAGATCACATGAAATCAAAAGGTCAGAATTGTACCTTGGGGCATGATAAAGCCGCCAAATTGGGACACCCAGTTCGGAAGAACGCCCCGTTCAGAAGAGCAGTCCAGGAGGACACCCAGGCCAAAAGGACGCCCATTTCAAGAGTCAATTATTGCACTTTGTACAGTCCGAAGAAGACTCGGTGCAGCTCAGGAGAGCCAATTATTGCACTTTGTACAATCCGAAGAAGACTCGGTGCAGCTCAGGAGAGCCAATTATTGCACTTTGTACAGTCCGAAGAAGACTCGGTGCAGTTCAGAAGAGTAAACCTCGCGTTTTGTAAGTCCAGAACCGACTCGACGCATTGCCACTTCCCCGGCGAAAAGGTAAGGACTGCCTCAGGTATGCATCTCTTTCCTTTCTTCTCTGAATTTTGGCTCATCTAGGCACTAGTGCGCTAGTTTCCCCAAAATTGGGGGCAACTGTAAACACCGGGTCTTGAGGCAGTCCAGATCAAAGTTACCCGATGAAGAGATCAATGTCGATTTTCGGATAAGGGGATGAAATTCGGCGCTTTTCGTCTTTCGATTTCACAGGGATTAAAATCTTTTTCTATGGCATGGAGTTTTGAAAAAATTGGATAAATTTTGGGTAAAATTGGGAGTTTTGCTCCACGGACGGGATGCCCGTCTGTGTAGGGACGCCCGTCCCTACTTGGGGTGATCCCCGTCTCTAGGCGTAGTGGGGACGGACACGTGGCGATGTAGGGATGCCCGTTCCTAGTATCGCGCCCCGTCCCTAGTCAGTTTCCCGCATATGCCCTTAGTAGGGACGGCCGTCGGTAAATGCAGGGAAGCCCGTCGGTACGGTAACTGACCGGATCACACCGGATTGGATAAAATCTGATGAAGGATAGGATTTATCTAAGATTTGAATTTTAAAAGTCCTTTTAAAATTCAAACTTTAGATTGAGGTTTATCTTAATTATCTCCTAAAATCCTATAAATAGAGGATCAAATTTCAATTTTAGGGTTAGAAAATTTGGGGAGAAAATTTGGGAATTTTGGTGAGAAAAAGAGGGAAATTTTAGAGCAATTTATTTTGAAAAAAAGGCTATCAAATATTTTTGGGAAATTGATTTTTAGAAAAGTTTCTGTGAGCAATTTACTCAGAAGTTTATGAAATCTCTGCTTTATTTGCAGAATTTTATTTTGATGAATTTTTTTTAATTAATTTGATTTCTTCCAATTTTTCTTGCTAATTAAGTTAATTTGAGGTGACGAAATTCATTCGTTTCCATCAATATAACTAATTCGAACACTCGATTACTATCAAATTTTCAAGGAAAGAATAACATAAATTTTCTTTCTTCGTTTGATTCTTACTCGATCCTTGCGAAGCTTACTGGGACGAAATCATCCGACAATCACCCTTAAGGTAAAATCCGAGGGTAAACATTCTGGACTAACATTTGTGTAATTTAATTTGATTCACATTGATTTTTATGTATTTTATCATTCTTTTACAAAAGAGCTAAGAGGTTTGTTTTTTACTTGTTTTCCCTTACTAGGGACGGCCTATGGCACGGTACAGGAGGCCGTCCCTAGGCAGGCTTTTACGTTTTTGACTTATAAAATTCTATCTTTTAACCTATTTCTGTTAGGGTTCTCTCATTATTTTTTTTTTATTTTTATTCACGTTTTTTTGATGCTAACATGTTTATCCTTGTGAGTTATTCTCTGACCATTTGGAGTTGGAGTTATGAAAGATGGTGATTGCGCCAGTCCGAGGACTTTTATTCGGGTTTCTTCTTTGCTTTTACCTTTTATTTATGTTATTATGAAAATGGTTTTAATATCGTTGAAGTAAAAAAGACCAAAAGCTTTCTATTAATTAACCTGGCATTTTCTCTAAATAAAAAATGGGACCAATGTCCTAATTTTTCATACTCAAATAAATCATCACATCAATAATTGTTTCATAATAAATATGCATACGAGGATCAATATCCTCATCATCAATGAATACCCCGATTTATGCTTGATTTACATTTCAGTTATGAATGGGAGTTGTATTCCGCTCCTAGTGTTATTGTAATATTGCATGTTTTATTTTTGGATTTATCTTCCATTTACCGCTTTTGATATGAATGATTGCGCCTTTAATTTAAATTGTATCGTGTGAAAAGTTGATGAAATAATAAACTCAAAACTCCATTATAATATTAATCAAGGTATAAATAAATGAGAAGTCCCGAACTCACTCTGGTCTTTGGGGCTCAATGAGGCGAGAGGTCTAGGACTTCCAAGACACCTCTTGAGTCCCACCAAAAGGCTTAAATACACAATCCTAGGCTCCAGGGGGGTAGAGGATGAGGCCTCCAAGATCCCTCTGACTAGCCCAAAATGGATATGTATGCGTCGTCTTAGGCTTGATGAGGCTAGACGATCCTTCCCAATATTCTATTGGGTGGCGACTCCAAGAAACCTCTTTGTTGCCCATAATAGACGCAGCTTGTAACTTTACAAGCTGTATGAATCTCTCTTGATCGCCCTAAAGCGTGCTTTCGGGCGGCCGCGAGGTTCGGCGCGCGTCACACATACCATGAGTTCACATAAATGCACACTTATTTCATCATCTTCATAGTGAATATAATTCAATAGCACACTTTAATGTATACGATTATACTCTATTTAATTCAAATAAAATCACATACACTTATATTTCATTCTTTATTCATTTTATATCATTATTCTTAATAAATAATCAAATTACACATCATTTAAAATATTATCACCATTTGGCCAAGTGAACTTTCTTTCACTACAATCTATTATTTTCACATTAATCACTCATTTAGCTATGTTATATAATAAATTACTTGGATGTGCTTCATTTTAGTATTTTATCACAAAACATACATGATTACCATGTTAAATATCATTCGGCCAACCTATTACACATCCACCATAGATTCTTTTTATCACCTTTATCATTCATATAGCTAATTTACATGCTCATTAACATAGTTATACCATTAAATCCCATCAAAACACATCAAAATTACATTTTTCATACTTATACCATTCGGCCCACATGTTGTCCATAGTATATAGTTTATTTATTTTCATTTTAATCATTCAAAATCTCATTTTTAACCTTCCTAAACATGAATATATGGTTTGATTCAACTATACATACTTATTTCTTATACTTTATGCTTAGACATAACCTAAAAACATGTTTTTTCATGAAAAAAAGAAGGATATTGTATCTACTAACCTTATTTTCTTGTTCTTCACATCTCAAGCATGATTTTTATGCCTCTGCTCCTTGAAACACCACCACCTCCATTGATTTCCTTAAGTGGCCGAATATACAATCCAAAGAAATCATCATAAATTTTCTTCCTTCATGCAATATATTTACATAAACATTATCTCCAGATTCTAAAATACCTATTGAAACCTTTAAACCAATTTAAAAATATCAACTTTACATACCTCAAATTAATACATAAACTCTTCCACTTATTTTCTCCCACTTTTTCCACTTCAAATGAACTCTAATCACCACCATCAGATTCTAGAGAGGCTAAAATTTGCTTAGGAGGCTTGGATTTTGGGAGAGATGAAGAGAGAATTGAAGAAAATGGAGGAAGAATCAAGATGAACAATTATGCCTTATGGAGGAGGAGGAGAGCTGCTGGAATTCTAGGGATTTCTCTACAGAAATCTGATATTCCAACCTTTATACAGCCTCTCCTAATGGGCCAAATCATGGGCCAATCAATTGGGCCAAACCCAAAGCCTATTTAAGTAATTTAAAGCCCATTTTCTAACTAAAACTAATTTCCCTCACTTAAAAAATTCAATTTCACTCAAAATTAATTCCATAATTCTTAAAATATATAATTTAGCCTCCACATAAAATTTTAGCTCAATCTTAAACCGTTTCCCGATCCAGTAATTCTTTTCTAGTCCAATAGCTCAATTTTCTATCTCATCGTAAAATTTATTTTTCATTACCATTTGATTCTCCATACTATTTCAAGTAAATCAATGCTTTCAAATAATTTTTCTGAGGTGCGTAACTCCATTTAGAGTCCGATCAAACCTTGGTCAAACCAGTCAGACTGGTCCAATCGGTCCGGTTCACTGGTTGAACCTATTCGGTTCGCTTTTCATCCTTGACCTTATTTTTACTCTTAATAACTCATTTGACCTTCATTTTATCTCATTTAGGGTCCATTTTTGCTTCGGTTCAATTAAACTGATTCGATTCATCCATTTTTCAATGTCACCATAAAATAAATTTTTCACTACCAAACTGTTCTACATGCTATTCTGAGTCCATCTAAACCTTCAGATAACTTTTCAGAGATCATTTACTATTTTTAAAGTCTCAGTCAAACCTAATTACTATTTGAATCGAACCAGAGGCTTTTCTTCAGTTTGACTTTCGAGGACCTATTTGAACTCATTTTCACTGCAAATTATACCACAAGACTCCTTATAACTTGTAATTTCCAATGGTCTAATAAAATATTTTTCACTACTGGCTTCCCGGGAGTTCACCCATCAGGAGCTTCCCTGGCCTGAGCAAGTTTAACATTTCTCCTCTGCTGTCTTTTAAGGCACAGTCACTGAAATTTTCACATGAAATTCACGCTACCTACTCTACAGATTTCACTGATCACCACTGACCCGATGTTCGGTCCATTACATCCATAGGTCATTTATTTACACATTTAATGCAACATACCTTGTGAACATGCAATCCATATAACATTTCACGTGTCATGTAATTACTTATACATATTATTATGTGCTTATATAATTCCTACTCAGAAATACTAAATACAGGTTCTGATCTATCACATTTAATAACATTTTACTCATTCTAATATTTTGGTAAAGTCATTTTCTTTTATCATTTATTTAATTAAGATTTTGTTATTAAAATTAAAGTTTTATCGCTTGACTTATAGTCATATTACATAATATCATTATCATATAAATATAATTTGGAGATACATACATAGTATCATGTTTTACCATATACCATACCATGTACATACCATCATGAATGTGTAACAACCATTATGTGCCATATCATGCATATATCATCACGTTATACCACGTGTCATCAATTATGCACATGTCATCATACTATACCATATATCATACATCATATAAATATAATTTGAAGACATTTTTCAAATGGGGCACAGAATAGATCATTCTAAGTAATAACATTAACTCAATATTTTTTTACTTATTTTAATCAAATTTTCACCATTTTTATTTTTTCCCATAATATGATGGTGGAAACCGTACAAGTAAACTGGATGCATGGGACTATGGACCCCACATGTCCTCAGTAGTCTAAATTACAGTATGAATCACATTTTTATCACATTTTCTCTTATTATCATTGTGGAACCTCCTTCGATTCGCTATGCAAGTCGCCTTAACTTGCTACCACGGTTTCAAATATGTTGTCCCTATGGCTATCTAACTACACCTCAAGTCCCGGTTTCTCAACTAATACAAAGGGAAAAATTCACAATTCGGGCCAAAATTATATCCACAAGTACCCAATTATAATCATGAAATCGATCAATATAAATCAGAACATATATCAACTCATCCAATTCGATACTCATGCCTTATCCTTTTCTAATATTAGAAAATAACTAAGCTTTGCACCTAACATATAAATCATGTTCATATACATAAATATGAATGATATGAATGCTTATAGTAACATCACATATATACCAAAACATCCTATACAAATATTATGAAATTGGCATATATTCATTCATCTAAGTATATATGTACATAAACTTCTAATTACCCTCGATTATCAATCAGTTGAATACATATTTTCTTTGTATACATCTAGTTCCTTATAAGTTTTTTTTTTATTGACTAACATGTATCTAATATTGAAACACACTTATTTATCACATATCATAAATTTATCTTGCAATATAAAATACATATTTGCATGCTCTTATGTCACAAAATGTCATATCCATTTATTAACTCTAACTCCAAAATATTCATTAAAACATGCATTTACTCTTCGTACACAACTATAAGTTCATACATATTACATTCATTTCTTGTTAGAATTTTACGTAACATATTCTTCTTTAAAGCTCATTCATCATATTAATATTTTTACATAACCTTTGGCATTTTCATAATTATAAACCGTTCCTCGTGATTAACTCCATCTACATGTTATGCTCTAAAATAATTTTATTTCACTAGAATTTCACACCTTATGCATATATCTATCAATTACACAATCATGAACTTTTTGGCTATTTCACCATCTACTCCAACATTTTAAATCCAGACTTACATCTTATTCTTATTTTTTTATTATTTTCATGTCCAAATTAGCTTCTCATATTGCCAAAAGCATATTAGTCATACCAATTTGTCAGCTAATGAGGCCTATGAGAAATTCCATCTATAGCATAATGCACATAAATTGAAAATTAAAGCATTTATAATTCTAAAATTTCAATTATCTATATTTCATAACTCAATTACTACCTAATGATAATTATGTAATCTATTATCTTAAATCATGATCTTACCTAAATTCTTAAATTTTGAATATACTGTCTCACTTGAAAAGAATTCAATTAAAACATCAATTTATCCAATTAATCGTTCTCATCCTTAATTCATCACTAATTTCTATTATTATTCTTTTCTCCCAAACCAAATTTCCATTTTCATAGCACTGTTCTCATCAATTTTTACATAGGTGAGCATAAATTTACATAACTTCCATCACTTAAATACCAATAATTTATTAAATTCAGTTCTTGTTCCACTTCACATCAACACAGAATATAATTTAATTTTTTCCCTAATCACTTTATTTTATTAAAAATCAATAAAAAAGTAAACTTGATAGTGCACATACCCATTGAAGTCAAATTTCCTTAAATTTATGGCTCTATTATGTCTGTTCTTTTTCATCGGAGCCTTGCCGGAGAGACACTGCCATACCGAAAGGAAACTAGAACCGTCAGGGGTCTTCTAGTGGTGGTCACACACCTTAACTCCCCATCATTTGGCCGAAATCAACGTCAAAATAATTCGGGTTCCTCAATTTTGATCTGCCCATTGCTAATGAGAGATGAGGAACGGTGGGTACTGGGAGAAATGCCTGATCACAAGGAGCCCGGTGGTGCTATTGGTGTCACCACTAGACGTCGAAAGTGGCTAAAAAATGGAGATGAAGTTCTTAGCAAGAAAGAGAAAAATGCACAGACAACAGAGTAAAATTGATGGAGGAAAACGGTGCTAGACCATTACTGGCGATGGAGAGAGTGTCCCCGGCACTGGAGAGCTGTTCTCCTTCCTCGGTAAGGGTGTGCCGCCATTGTCTCCCTTTCTTCCACATTCTCGGTTTCTTCTTCTTCACCTTTCTTTTTCACAATTTTGTCCCTTTTTTTCATTTTTCTCATTCTGTCATTTTTATGTTCTCCATTTTCTTTTATTTTATTCTTCTTCTATTTTATTCCTCCCAAAATTTCTAGAACTCCCCATAATTTTTTATTTTATATTTTTATTTAACTTAAACTCTTATTAATAAATTAATAATGACATTTTTTTCACTTTAGCCACTAGGCTATTTATTTTTATTTAATTAAATCCTAATATCTTGTAATTCACCTTACAATATGCCATACAAGGCATATTACTACCAGGGTATATTTTGGACTGTTACATGAAAGAGTTATCCAGGCAACCCAGTAAAATTTAGTAATGAATATGAAATAAATATAAAATTTAGAGTTAACACGTGTTATGTTATAACTAATTGAGGATATGCTGAGAGGCTATGACCTAGAATTGGGTAGTAGTTGGGAGAAATATCTTCCCTTAGATGAGTTTGCATACAATAATAGCTACCAGAATAGCATTCAGATGGCACCTTATGCATGACACCTTTATGCTGGACAAAGCTTAGTGAAAGCAAGCTAGTTGGGCCATATTTGATTCGGGAAATAGAAGAAAAGGTCTGAGTGATTAAAGACAGACTAAAAGCAGTATCAAATAGCCATAAGTCATATGCGGACCTGAAAAGGAAGGACATTGAATATGAAATGGGTGAGAAAGTTTTCCTGAAAGTTTCTATTTGGAAGAAAGTTCTGAAATTTGGCAAGAAAGATAAATTAGGTCCTAGGTTTATTACACCATATGAGATAGTACAATATATGGGACTGATAGCCTATCGACTGGACTTACCTTAGGAGCTAAAAAAGATACATGATGTGTTCCACATGTCAATGCTACGAATATACAAATCTCATCTGACACATGTAATCACCTTAAGGTAAGTTGAGCTAAAAGAGGACCTAAGTTATGATGAAGAACTAGTGAGGATTCTTGCAAGAGAAGTTAGACAGCTGATAAATAAACAAATTCCATTGGTTAAAGTTCTTTGGACTTGCCACAATGCCGAGGAAGGAATGTAGGAGCTAGAGAAAATGATGTGACAACAGTATCCTTAGTTATTTTTCCCAAGTAAATTTTGAGGACAAAATTTTTAATTAGTAGGGGAGAAATGTAACATTCCAAATTCCAATTTTTGTGAATAGTATTTTCCAAGTCGTGAAGAGTGTCACCCAGGGTGAATAGTACCACCCTGGGTCAAAAAACAATTTCTTTTACCATTGGAAAGTACAATTCATGAAGAGTCCAAGAATATAATTTGGGGTGAATTTAAGTTTAAATAAATAAAAATAATTCAAAGCTTAGTTTGAATAATAATAGTGTTGACCGAACTTTGACCAAGCTTAAAAAAATGCTAGAGACCTCTGAAAAATTATTCGATCATGTAGACCCATTGTAAATATTATAAGGAAATTTTTGGGAGTGAAATTAATTTTTGAATGAGGAAGAAAAAATAAATTACTGGAATGATAAAATTTCACTAAACTAGGAAAAATTATCGAAACGATATCATTTTGACCTAAAAAGTTTTGTGCACCCTAAGAAATATTTTTTAGTATTTTTAGATATATTTTCATTGAAAAATACAATGAAAAAGTATGGAAAAATAGGAGAATGAAAAATGGCATAATATAAGCCCTTAGATTAAATAGTACTTGGACCAATCTTGGCCCTTAATTTAGGACTATATAAAGACTGAAAAATAAGATTTATCTATAAAGGAATCATGTTTTCTTCATCCTTGTCCACCCTTCCCTCTAGGATGAATTATGCACCACCATTTTTCTCCTCCATTTTCTCCAATTCTCTCACTAAATTCCTAGCTAATTTCATCTTCTTAACAATTCTAAAACCCTAAATTAACCTCTTACCATCTCAAGAGCTTAATTTAGTGGAGAATTTGATAAATTTTGTGAAGAACAAGTTTAGAGCAAAAAGTTCAAGTAAGTATAATTTAAGGTTTTAATTGATTTTTAGATAGAATTTGGTATAGAGTTCAAGAAAATTTGGATCAATATGAAAAGGAAATTGATTGAAACCTAATGATGTATATTTGGCTAGGTGAAGAAGTTGGCGAAGAAAGAAAGAAAAGGAAGGAGAAAGGAAAGGAGAAAGAGAACTTGTAGGAGCAAAGGAGTTTGATTATGTATGAAATTGAATTTTTCATGAATGATGTGTTAAATTAAAATTAATTGTAACACCCTTACAACATTTATAGTAAATGAATAGTAAATTGGACAGTTATAGGTCAATCGACAAGAATATGGTTTTGGTATATTAATGAATTAATCATAATCATATGGTTAATTTATGTGGACTAAGCCAAATTAATGTTAAGAAAAAACTGTAATGCATTTATATACTTTTCATTTAACAGCATCGGACAATTATGGTAATTGCACAGTAAACATCTTCTTAAGTGATACGTATGTTTAGTATAAATGTTGTAATGGTATCACATTTTATTGGTATCAAAGCGTGGTTTAGGTGATTCTAAGATCGGAGTGGGGTTAAAAGATTTGATTGAATGCATATACATGCCAATTGATATATGAGAAGTGTTATAAGAGTAATGTATGCTTGCTCCTTTTTGTTATAGTGAGGAATGGCATCTGAGGAAGGACGTCATGAAGGTGTGACATTGAAAGTGTTGCTTCTATCGGTGCTGGGTGAGCTGAGAAGCCACAGCCATAAGCTACTCCACCTGTTGCGCCACAACGTCATCCATCTTAGCCTGATTTTCTGTATTTGATGGTGGATTATATTCAGCAGTGGCTGCAGGCTCAGTAGGTTCAGCTGCCTCAGCCTCAAGTGCCAGATCAGTCTCCAGCTCCACCAAAAAGAAAATCGATCTTAGAGCAGTGGAAATGGCTTAGAGTAGAAGATTTCTTTTGGCGTGACCCATTAACGCCAGAACAAATTGGAGAATGGCTATTTCGAATAAAGAGATTGTATGAAATCACCCATAGCTCACTAGAGGAGATGTTTGAGGGGACAGTTGCTTTACTTCAGGGCCCGACATTTATATGATGGAACTCAGTTTGCAAGCATACTCCGGCAGATCAGTAGACTTGGGAATATTTTTTGGCTCAGTTTGAGAAGAAGTATATTGGATCTGAGTATAAAGCTTAAATGTAAGATGCTTTCATGAGGCTTAGACAGGGCAATAAGACAATTGCTGAGTATGAACATGACTTTGAGCATTTGAGTGCTTATCTGGATGATAATTTGAGGATAAAAAAGAGATTATGTTAGAGGTTCGAGCGGGGTTTGCATAACCACATCAGACAGATTGTAGGTGCTTAAAGGCATCCTGATATGTGATCACTAGTTGGAGCAGCTATGAAAGTTGATGCAATTCAGGCAGGTGAAGCAGAGAGGCAGACTGGGTTCCAACAGAAACGGAAATAAGGTCAATCTAGTGGTACAGGGAGTCAGAGTAAGAAATCCAAAGGGCCACCTCATTCGTAGAGTCGTGGATCATTAGCACCAGCTCGTAGTCCGAGGAATCCAGCTGGTAGCAGTGTTCTAGTTACTTCAGTGGGAAGTGCACTGAGAGGCAAAGGAAGAGGTTCTCTCTAGCAATGTGATCATTGTGGGAGATTCCATCATGGTGAGTGTAGATTTTTGACGAGGTCTTATTTCAAATGTGGGTCAAAAGAACATCAAGTAAGAGATTGTCCAGAAGGCCAAACTTTCTCAGCTCCTTCACCTGCACCCAGTATAGAACCTAATGCACCCAGAGGTAGGGGTAGAGCAGCATCTTCAAATCTAGCCACAACCAGACCATCTACTCTACCTTCACAGGGCCATGGTCGAGCTACTAGCCATACTTATACAGTAAGAGCTAGAGAACATAAGGATGCCCCAGATGTGATAATAGGTAAATTTATGCTTCTATCTGATTCAGTTTATGCACTTATTGATCTTGGTTCCACACAATCTTATATAAACACTGATGTTGCATGGGATAATGGGTTGAGAGATTCAAAGTTAGATCAGGATATCCATGTGAGTAATCCTTTAGGGCATAGTATGGTAGTGAACAAAGTATATAGAAATTGTCCTCTCAATGCTCAAGGTTATGTTTTCCTAGCTAATTTAATTAAACTCCCTTTCTGAGAGTTTGATGTTATTTTGGGAATGGATTGGTTATCCGCCCACCAAGCGACTTTTAATTGTAAAAGAAAGAGGATGACACTTAAAACTTCAGATGACCTGGAGATTATCATCGTGGGTGAAAGAACAGACTTTCTTTCTGATGTGATATTGGCTACAGCTGCAAAAAGACTTATAAGAAAAGGATGTGTTGCTTTCTTATGTAATGCAATGGAGGTTAGAAATGAAGTCCCTAAAGTGACAGAGGTGCCTACAGTGTGTGAGTTTCCATATGTCGTCCCTAAAAATTTTTGTGGAGGCATAATTATATATTTTAAAAATTATGGAATTGATTTTGGGAGAAATTGAGCTTGAGAAGTGAGAGAAATAATTTAGGATTACATAATGGGCTCAAACATCAAAATGGGCTTAAATGTGGTTGGGCCAACTTGGTTGGACCAAGCCCATCCAATTAACCAGCCTATAAATACCCTAACTATCAGAAATTTCCAGCAAACTCTTCATTTCTCTCCATCTCTCTACATTCTCTCTTGGCCGAATTCTTCTCCTCCCTACTTCCACAAAATTTTTTCTTTTCTCTCCAAATTTCTCCCTCAATCTCCTAACTAAATTTTAGCTCCTCTATAACCTAATTGTGGTCTTTAAAGTTAAATTAAAGGGTTAGAAGTGGGAAAATTCAAGGATTCAAAGTTAGGCCAAAAATTTGAGGTAAGAAAAATTAACGTTTTTAAATTGGTTTAATGGTTCAAATAGGTAATTTAGGGTATGTAGAGTGTATTTATGTACTTATATTGCAAAAGGAAGCAAGATTTTTGATGAAATTTCTATGTGTATATCCGAACACCATTAGGGAACAAGGAAGTGGAAGGCCTTCCAAGAGGAAAAGGCAAGGAAAAAGAAGTCCAATAAGAGTAGAACAAGAAATAGAGGTTAGCGGTTACAAAATCAATCTATTTCCATTAATCTAGTTTGGTTTTAGGTTATGTTAGTATGGTATGTATGTGTAAATGCGTATAAAATTGAAATAGACCTTATAATCATGTTTAGGGAGGTTAAAAAATAATGATATGAATGCTTAAATCAAGAAGAAATAAAATATATAGTATAAGCATAATGGTAGCCAAATGGAATACAAGAGTATACTATACTTTATGTTTTAATGCAAAATAATGACATGTACAAGTAAATTAAGGTGAAATCTAACTTAAATGATGACATATGAGTGAAAGAAAAATTTATGGGTAAATTGATAGGCTGGGCCGAATGGTAAGTATGGGTAGAATAATATATATTTTGATTATTTACTAAGTATAATGACTTAAAATGAATATATAATAGAAATTGAGTGTATTGTAATTTATTTGGAATTAATTGAATATATTTGAATATTTTAGAGTATATTAATGTAATATGTTTATATTGAAAATTATGAGATATATAATATTTTAATGAAATTATGACATATATGATGTTAGAATGAATTAATTAGTGGAATGAAGATGTTTTAGTAAGAAAAGAAAGAATTATGTGTGAATTTGTCATGTTGGCCGAATGATTTGTTAATGATATAATTTAATTTAAGTTGGGAATTTAATGGAAATTGAAATAATGGAATATTGTATTTACCATTAGTAGCAGTCTGGTGGCACAACAATAATACTAGCCACAATATAACAATCCATCCATAAATACTGTCTCATAGCATCCATAATATTAAAATTATCCATATACATGCCAAAATTTCATATCCATAATTCCATACCATCCAACATATACATATACATAAACATGCCAATAATCTTAAACGTACAAAATATTTTTTGTCTATTTCTTGTCCAATTCTGAGCTCAAAATGAGACATGCTTGCTCCGCCGTCCTAATGCATATCTACACGTAGTCAATAGAAAATTACGTGCTGAGCATTAAATATGCTTAGTGATGGTTATAACTCCAAAGATTTCCACTTTCCTAATATTTCACACACATATGCATATTTTATTTGTTTAGGTCATTAAATCTTTATTATCAGTCACATTCCATTACACACATTCATTCATTTATTAGACTATCATTGACCTACATTAAGTGAGTTGTCATGACTCAACCTGCAGTATAGGTGTCCCTATGGCTAGCCAACTATATCCTGAGTGAGATTTAATTACTAGACTACTACAAAGGGCAAATATATTATTCCATTATTTCAATTTCCATTAAATTCCCAACTTAAATTAAATTATATCATTAATTAATCATAACAAACCATTCGGCCAACATTACAAATTCACACATAATTCTTTATTTTCTTACTAAAATATCTTCATTCCACTAATTAATTAATTATAACATCATATATGTCATAATTTCATTAAAACACCACATATCTCACAATTTTCAATATAAACATATTACATTAATATACTCTAAAATATTCAAATAATTCCAAATAAATTACTATACACTCAATTTCTATTATATATTCATTTTAAGTCATTATACTTAGTAAATAATCAAAATATACATTATTCTACCCATACTTACCATTTGGCACAACCTATATATTTACCCATAAATTTTTCTTTCACTCATTTATCATCATTTAAGTTAGATTTCACCTTAATGTACATGTATATGTCATTATTTTGCATTAAAACATAAAGTATACCCTAGTATACTCTTGTGTTCCATTCGGCTACCATTACACTCATACTATATATTTTATTTCTTCTTGATTTAAGCACTAAAATCCTATGTATGATTATAAGGTTTATTTCAATTTTATACACATTTATCACCTACATACCATACAAATATAACCTAAAACCAAACTAGATTAGTGGAAATAGATGAATGTTGTAAGCATTAACCTCTATTTCTTGTTCTACTCTTCTTGGACTTCCTTTTCCTTACCTTTTCCTCTTGGAAGGCCTTCCCCTTCCTTGTTCCCTAATGGTGGTCGAACATACACATAGAAATTTCATCAAAATCTTGCTTTTTTTTTTTGCAATATAATTACATAAATACACAATACATACCCTAAATTACCTATTTGAACCATTAAACCAATTTAAAAACTTCAATTTCTATTACCTCAAATTTGTACCCTAACTTTGAATCCTTGAATTTTCCCACTTCTAACCCTTCAATTGAACTTTAAAAACCACAATTAGGTTATAGAGCAGCTAACATTTAGTTAGGATGCTTGGATTAAGGGAGAAATTTGCAGAGAAAAGAATAAATTTAGTGGAAGGAGAGAGGAAAAGAATTCAACCACGAGAGAATAAGTAGAGAGATGGAGAAAAATGAAGAGTTTGCTGGGAATTTTGGATATTTAGGGAATTTCTAGGCTGGTTAATGGGCTAGGCTTGGTCCAACCTAGTTGGCCCAACCACACTTATGCCCATTTTGATTTTTAAGCCCATTATATAACCCTAAATTATTTCTCTCACTTCTCAAGCTTAATTTCCCTCAAAGGCAATTTCATAATTCTTAAAATATATAATTAAACCTCCATAAAAAAATTAGCTTAATCGGAGTCCATTTTCAATCTAGTTCACTCAAACCGGTCCCATTATACAATTTTTAGTGTTACCGTAAAATTTATTTTTCACTATCAAAAATTCCTAAATATTATTCTAAGTCCATCCATGCTCTTAAAATAATTTTTGGAGATCATTTGCAATTTTTAGATGCCCAATCAAATTTTTATTAAACCTAGTTACTATTTGAATCGAGCTAGAGTTTTTTCTTATTTTTGACTTTTGAAAACGCATTTGATCTCATTTTCACTCCAAATTTTACGCTCGAATTTGTCGTGATTTGTATTTTTCAATAGTCAAATAAAATATTTTTTTGCCTCCGGGTGTAATTTCTGTCCCGGGTGCACTAATCACTATCGGGAAATAATATTCATGACTAATCTGGTATTTTGGCCATTACATTAATGCTAAATAAGTGAAATTGGGTGTTAATTTAGTGAAATTGAATTATTAAATGCATGAAAATTTTATTGGAATGAAAAATCCTAACTTGAACCTATTACGTAAGTATAGGAAATTGAATATACATGTGAAATTATTGTGAATAATGGGTAGAAATAGCTTAGGAAGAGTTAAACATATGAATGGAACACATTGTAGTAAGAAAAAGAAATAGAATAATTTTGAACATGTTGGCCGAATTATGAGCATAAGGAAAATTGAATGTGAATTGATGAAACATGATGGAATATGCTGAAATGTGATAAGATATGTTCAAATATGAAGAAATGTAATGAGAAATGTTGTAGGCCAAATTGCACCCTATGACGCGGGCCGAATCCCGTTGGCGCCTCGAACGCCCAATTTTAGGGCTTTTGGGATGAGGTTCATAAAACTTGTAAGAAATTACAAGTGCGTCCATTTTGGTAAACAAGGAGGTTTCTTGGAGTTGCCACCCAATAGAATATTGGGAAAGCTCGTCTAGCCTTAGTGAGCCTAAGACGGAGCTGCTATGTCCATTTTGGGCAAGCCAGAGGGGTCTTGGAGGTCCCATCCTAATAGAACATTAGGATGGCCCTCTCAACTCGTGGAGCCTAGGACTATGCAAGTTAAAGCCTTTTTACGGGACACAAGAGGTGTCTTGTAAGTCCCATTCCAACAGAACATTGAAATGGTCCTCTCGCCTCATTGAGCCCAAAGACCAGAGATGGTTCGAGACTTCCCATTTATTCATACCATGATTAAGTTTATAATTGAGTTTTGAATTTAGCATTTCATCCCATTTCTCATTCAATTTTAATGCAATTTTGTAACACCCCCACCGTTGCCCCCGTTGGAAGGGCGCCGGCGGGCATGCTACCTGACGCTCACTCACAACATACATACATACACTGAGCAGAAGTAGGCCATAACATCCATAAACATAGAAAATCATAAACATCTCATATAATCAAAATATGGAGTTAGATACAATATCCAAAATTTTACATCTTAAATCCTTTGCAAAAATTTAATACATATACAAAAAGAATTACAGGAGGAGATAATAAAACTCTACTCCTACGTGGCGGACCTGCAGATGCGCGGCACGAGCAATCTCCCAAAATCCTATCACCTACACGGGATAAAAACCCGTGCTAAGCGATAACGCTTAGTGGGGAGGAAACAAAACACAACAGAACACTATACAATACTATCATACACTAATACTTAAATGCAAACATGCATCAACAATACAAAAACCACTAAAAATCATAGAACAAAAATATTTATATATATATCACGAATCACTATATAAAATCAGAATTGAAAATAGAAATCACGAAGCAAATACAAGAATCAAAATCACGCAATAACCAAACACTTCACTAAACCATTACTAAACTGTTCACATAATAGCCTGAATTTCAATGGAGGATATGGGAACACGGCACGAGAGACCGAAGCCTCAAAAACAATTTTAATACCCGAAGGTAGCGCGGGAGACCGGAGTCTCAAAACATTTTATCACTACACGGAAGATGACCATCTCGGAGGTCGACCGCTTCTCCCAAACGGGTCGGACACGGGCAGCTGCACTCACAAACCCTTCTTAAGCATGCTTAATTATCCACTACCTTGACACTTCAGGCTTGACAACTCATATTCAATCACAACACTTACTACACAAGTCTCGAATCAAAACTCCCACATCATATTAATTCACTACCACGACACTAGTATCAAAATGTCAACAAGACATAACTCAGTCATGTACCATGTAATAGTGAGAAACCGTGCAATGTGGGACAAAAGAATCACATTCAGAAAATAGGGCAGGCAACAAGGGTCTCTGTCGCGATCGCGACGGTGTCGCGCTCGCTACAGCGCACATGGTATTTCATCATGGGGTTGCGCTAGGAGGCGTGTTCGCGATGAAGCACGCCCGGCAGACTCACACAACCGAGCTCTGCCGCGCTCGCGATAACGTCACGGTCGCGACAGAGACCGATCACTTCCTCCTCGCGCCCACGCTCGGTCACATGCTCGCGTTGAGGACTCGGCCAACCGAGCTCTCTGTCGCGCTCGCGACATTGAGGGCTCTCAAGGAACAAGGGACCAATCTGTACCCTATCGCGCTCGCGACAACGTCGCGATCGCGACAGAACCCAGATTTACCCAGAATCTGCACTTCCAGCACTCTTTCCCACTCAAACCTTCAAACATTCATTCAATCATGCACAAATACTTACCTCATGCCTCTATTACAACACCGCAACATTCTCAACACCACATAAACACATTTTACAAAATAATCAAACATCAATTCATCATGAATACCAACAAAACTAACTCCAAAAATTTAGTTTACATAACATGTTCATGTTTTCAAAAAACACATGCCATCCTCACTATATCACTAACATCTCACTCATATTCATTACACGATGCACACATGCATTCACATAAAACTTAACACTCAAGAACACTAATAACATGCAACCATAAAATACATTTGATCCAAGAAGAAATAGGGGAAAACACTCCCAAACACATTCAAATTAAAGCTCCCAAACCTTGAAAATGCAGCTTCAAACCGGGCCCCTCACAATCCCACTTTATCTTTCCCTTTCTTCTTCCAACAATCCTCCGATTCTTGCACAAACCCAACCAAGAACATATAAATCAGACCCAAGCTCCACAATCAAAATCAGAAAAAGAAGGAGAAGGGGAAGAACCGAAACAACCAAAGAATTCCAGACCACTTACCTTCAAAACCCAGTTCAAAAACTCAGAATTCCTACCCAAAGCTCAAGGAGAACACAAGAGAGAGGAGATGAGAGCAGGAAATGGAAGCAAGAGAGAGAGAGGACGAGAAAAAGAAGAACAAGAGAGGAGGGGAGTAGCTTCCACAGGAAGCTTCACAAAACAGCCCTCCCTTGCCTCTCTCCTCCTTTTTCCATTTAATGCTCACGTACCCCCAAGCCAAGTGTCACTCTCCTATTGGTCCTAACAACCACCCACTTGACTTATTCTTTCAATGCACCATATACAACACACACACAATCATCTCTTACATAAATATCCACATCCTTATTACCAAACCCATAATCCATTAAATCACTTCCCATAAAATACTTTACATACAAGGCACCATACACACAAACCACACTAGATTAATCCCAACAATTACCCTAATTCCATACACCACATGCACACCATATAATTTCTCCTCTTATCATACTTAATTAATTTCCTTGCACTAAAGTCCTTAATATCCAAATTTTCTCTTACTCAATTTACTGAAATACCCTTACTTTTCTGACTTACCACGCAGATTCCGACTAGGCCCCTTTTTGGGTTGTTACAATCACTCCCCCTTAAGAAATTTCGTCCTCAAAATTTCCCTGCAAACCACTTATATCCCAACAACCCAAAACTCAAAACTGAACTTAACCAAAAGCTAATAATAACTTACCGGAAGGTCCTACTCGATCCGCTACATCCTCTCCTAGCATCGCATACACTCGCGGACGCACATACACTTCTTTGATTGGCAGTTTTTGCACTGTCTCTAACGGCGCTTGAGAAGGACGTCCACTGCCTCTTCCACTTTGATTCCCTCTCGATCTCTTACCACTGACTCTACTCTCGGGTTGACACTGAAGCTGTCTTCGATCCATGTAGTTAGCTACCATATGCTCTTGGCTTCCACATCTGAAGCACGCTCCAGAGATCCTTCTACACTCGCCCCAATGGCGCTTATGACAATGCTCACACTTCGGGATCACACTTCCCTTTTTAGAAGGTAGCGCTACACTCCCGACTTCTGAACACACCGGAACCGAACCCTTCACAACTTGGCCACTTGGAATTCCTCTCGACTTCTTACCACTTCCATGATTACTATCCGGTGTCTTCCTCTTGTTCTCAATTCTCTGTTTGATTAATTCGGATTCCTCCAACTTGATCGTCGCTGCCACTAACTGATAGTACCCCACTGGTTGCAAGACTGACATTGCCAACAAAGGACCTCTGATCACCTCACACAATCCCTCTTGAAAGTGTATACATCTAAATTCATCCGTCAACAAAAGCTCGGCCACATACTTGCTTAATCAGCTAAACTCCTTCTCGTACTCACTCACGGTCATACCTCGCTGCTTCAGACTGATAAACTCTCTCCACTTGGCTTCCCGGTATCCCTTCGTCACATACTTCTGCTCGAACTCTTGCTTGAAGAACTCCCATGTCAACTCAGTTGGTCGCTAAGGATTTCGCATCACAAGCTCCCACCAATCATATGCTGACCCTTGAAGCAATGACACTGCACATAATACTCTCTGATCTGCGGGACATCTAATCTCTTGCAAAATCCAGCCCACCCTCTTAAGCCAAAACTTGGCCACGTCTGATTGGTCCAATGCAGTCCCATGAAAGTCTTCTGCTCCTCTCTTTCTTAATAACTCAGTCGGAGCCTTAGGAGCAATCAACCTCTCTACTAATTGAAGCAAACCTTGCACTAAGACTAGATTCTCATAACCCAAACCCATACCAGGAATCTCTTCTTGCTGACGCTGAGCAGCGAGTTGATCACCTCTCACTACACTCGCACTACCAACCGTCTCACCCACGTTCTCACTTGGATCAGACTCCATCTAGACACTACTCAAGACAAGACACATCTGCATTAGGCCATGACACAAAATCGACGCTCATGCAAAGACTCGACACATAATAAACAGAGGCAACCAGAACCGCCTAAACCGGCGCTCTGATACCACAAATTGTAACACCCCCACCGTCGCCCCCGTTGGAAGGGCGCCGGCGGGCACACTACCCGACGCTCACTCACAACATACATACATACACTGAGCGGAAGAAGGCCATAACATCCACAAACATAGCAAATCATAAACATCTCATATAATCAAAATATGGAGTTAGATACAATATCCAAAATTTTACATCTTAAATCCTTTACAAAAATTTAATACATCTAAAAAAAGAATTACAGGAGGAGATAATAAAACAACTCTTCTCCTACGTGGCCGACCTGCAGATGCGCGACATGAGCAATCTCCCAAAATCCTGTAACCTACACGGGACAAAAACTCGTGCTAAGCGATAATGCTTAGTGGGGAGGAAACAAAACACAACAAAAACTATACAATACTATCATGTACTAATACTTAAATGCAAACATGCATTAACAATACAAAAACCACTAAAAATCAGAGAACAAAAATATTTATATATATATCACGAATCACTATATAAAATCAGAATTGAAAACAGAAATCATGAAGCAAATACTAGAATCAAAATCACGCAATAACCAAACACTTCACTAAACCATTACTATACTGTTCACACAATAGTCTGAATTTCAATGGCGGAGGATACGGGAACATGGCACAGGAGATCGAAGCCTCAAAAATAGTCTTAATACCCGAAGGTAGCGCGGGAGACCGGAGTCTCAAAATATTTTATCACTACACAAAAAATGACCATCTCGGAGGTCGACCGCTTCGCCCAAACGGGGTGGACACGGGCAACTGCATTCACAAACCCTTCTTAAGCATGCTTAATTATCCACTACCTTGACACTTCAGGCTTGACAACTCACACTCAATCACAACACTTACTACACAAGTCTCGAATCAAAACTCCCACATCATATTAATTCTCTACCACGACACTAGTATCAAAATGTCAATAAGACATAACTCAGTCATGTACCATGCAATAGTGAGAAACCGTGCAATGTGGGACAAAAGAATCACATTCAGAAAATAGGGTAGGCAACAAGGGTCTCTATCGCGATCGCGATGGTGTCGCGAGCGCGATAGCGCACAGGGTACTTCATCTCGGGCTCACGCCAGGAGGCGTGCTCGTGACGAAGAATGCCTGGTAAACTCACACAACCGAGCTCTGTCGTGCTCGTGACAACGTCGTGATCGCAATAGAGACCGGCCGCTTCCTCCTCGCGCGCACGCTATGCCACATGCTCGCGTTGAGGACTCGGCCAATCGAGCTCTCTGTCGCGCTTGTGACAATGTCGCGATCGCGACAGAGGGCTCTCCAGGAACAAGGGACCAATCTGCACCCTGTCACGCTCGCGACAACGTCGTAATCGCGACAGAACCCTGATTTACCCAGAATCTGCACTTCCAGCACTCTTTCCCACTCAAACCTTCAAACACTCATTCAATCATTCATAAATACTTACCTCATGCCTCTATTACAACACCGGAACATTCTCAACACCACATAAACACATTTTACACAATACTCAAACATCAATTCATCATGAATGCAACAAAACTAACTCTAAAAATTCAGTTTACATAACATGTTCATGTTTTCCAAAAACACATGCCATCCTCACTATATCACTAACATCTCACTCATATTCATTACACGATGCACACATGCATTCACGTATAACTTAACACTCAAGAACACTAATAATATGCAACCATAAAATACATTTGATCCAAGAAGAAATAGGGGAAAACACTCCCAAACACATTCAAATTAAAGCTCCCAAACCTGGAAATTGCAGCTTCAAACTGGGCCCCTCACAATCCCACTTTATCTTTCCCTTTCTTCTTCCTACAATCCTCCGATTCTTGCACAAACCCAACCAAGAACATATAAATCAGACCCAAGCTCCATAATCAAAATCAGAAAAAGAAGGAGAAGGGGAAGAACCGAAATAACTAAAGAATTCCAGACCACTTACCTTCAAAACCCAGTTCAAACACTCAGAATTCCTACCCAAAGCTCAAGGAGAACACAAGAGAGAGGAGATGAGAGCAGGAAATGGAAGCAAGAGAGAGAGAGGACGAGAAAAAGAAGAACAAGGGAGGAGGGGAGTAGCTTCCACGGGAAGCTTCATAAAACAGCCCTCCCTTGCCTCTCTCCTCCTTTTTCCATTTAATGCTCACCTACCCCAAGCCAAGTGTCACTCTCCTATTGGTCCTAACAACCACCCACTTGACTTATTCCTTCAATGCACTATACACAACACACACACAATTATCTCTTACATAAATATCCACATCCTTGTTACCAAACCCATAATCCATTAAATCACTTCCCATAAAATACTTTACATACAAGGCACCATACACACAAACCACACTAGATTAATCCCAACAATTACCCTACTTCCATACACCACATGCACACCATATAATTTCTCCTCTTATCATACTTAATTAATTTCCTTGCACTAAAGTCCTTAATATCCAAATTTTCTCTTACTCAATTTACTGAAATACCCTTACTTTTCCAACTTACCACGCAGATTCCGACTAGGCCCCTTTTTGGGTTGTTACAAATTTAATTAAAGCACATGTCAATCACATAAAGAAAGAGGTAAATAAAGTAAATAAAAAGTACATGAAAATAAATTACAACAAAACTAGGAGCGAAATACAACCCCCATTGGTAAATAAAATACAATTCATACATAAATCTAGCTATTTATTAAAGTTGAGGACATTGGTCCTCACATGCATGTTTAAAGAGAATAATTTTAAAGTGACAATTTATTTTAGATGAAAAAGCTACGATATTGGTCCCCTTTTTATTTAGAAAAGATCCAAGTTTAATGAAAATAAATATTTTTGTGATTTTTTAATTAACGTGCATAAAAATAAATTATTACAAATTACATATTAGAAATAAAATAATGAAAGCAAAGTAATGAAAATAATAAAAAAATTAACAAATCAACTCCCAAATGGATCTTCAAATCTTTATGGGCTCCCATTTGGTATGAAAAATACTCACACATAGAAATAAGCACTGAAAATAAAAGAAAAACAAATAAAGGTGAAGTTAGTAAAAAATAATTAAACATATAACATGAAAACAATTAAATTAAGGCAATCAAAATTGCATCATGTATGACAAGCCAATTAAAATGACATAATAAAAATATGCAATCTAATTAATTAACAATTTAGCATGCATAAAAAAAAATAACATAATAATAATAAAATGCAACATGCATAAATAAGCATAAAATAATGATGATAGAATTTAACATGCATAAAAACATAAAATAACAACAATAACATCCAATCATGCATAAAAAGTATAATATACATAAAATTCAACATTCATAAAACATAAATAATAATGCTAACAATAATGATACTAGTAACAAATTATAACAAAAGTAATAAAAATAACAATGGTGATAATAAAAATAACAAAGCACAATAATAACCAAGGATATGAATAATCATATAAACATGCAAAAATAATAGAAAATAAAATTAGCATGGCATGTTTAAGGCATGATAATAATAATACCAATAATAATATAGACAATCACATAAGCACATGGTAATAATAATAATAATAACAACAACAAAGAAGATGAATAATCCAATTAAATATGAAAGAATAAAATGAAAATAAAATAAGCCAATTATGCTAAAACATGTTAAATGATAATAATAATAATAATAATATATATGAACAAAAATGATGACAATAATATGAACATGAACAATTAAATAAGAATTAAGAATAAGAAATAATAATATGAACAATTAAATAAAAAAATTAAGAATAAGAAATAATAAATAATAGATCTAAAAGAATTTACATTATAATTAATTAATTAGAAGCAAAAAATGAAATAAAAAATTAAATTGAAGAATTGAGCCAAGAATGTTTACCCTCAAAATTTATCTTGAAGAAATGAAGGTAGATGATCCAATTCCTTGTCTTGATTTGTAAGAATAAAATTAGAAAATAAAGTATTAAAAATGAATTTTTACTCAAGAGCAAATAATTGATTTATTTGTCTCAAAGTAAAAATTGTTAATTGAAAAGAAGAAAAATTTTCAAGAACAAAAATTGATCTTTTTGCCTTAAGAATTATTTTGGAGAAATCCTTTAGAAATTGAGAGAATTTGTTTTTGAGAGAAGAAAGAAGAAGAAAATAATTTTCTAAAGAAAATCCCCCCCAAATTCTCACCAAAAAACTCATTTTATACATAAAAAAAAAACCCAAAGAAAATCAAATTTTTAATGAATTGAATTAAATCAATTTAATTCCAATAATCACAAAAAAAACTCATGAATTTGAAGAGTTTGGAAAATAAAAGGTTTAGCATTGAATTCTATTAAAAAAAAGTAAGAAAAAGCATTAAAAATGAAGAAAAAATGGCCAAAAATGCTGTAGGGGGCGAAAATGGGCGCGCAAGGGTGAGCGACGGCCAGCGCGCATGCAGGCAAGAGCACCTCGCACGCGCTGGTCACTAAGCGTCGCCCAGCGCACGGGCGAGCGCGCCCCGCGCACGCTTCACCTGCACGCTGGGGCGCTGCCACAGCCCGACATTCGCGCGATTTTTTTTACAAATTTTCTATAAAACACAAAAAATTAAAAACTCACTTTTTTACCCCAAAATAATTTTTTTAAAACATTTTTAAAATATTTTTATTTATTCCTAACAAATCAAAACGACAAGGAAATTATCACTTCCAACTTTCATTTTTTTTGCCTATAAATCGGCACACTTAATTTCATCATTGGGTAATCCCGATCAAGGCTACTAGGGACCCGGTGTCTACAGTTGCCCCTAATTTTGGGGAGGCTAGTGTGTGGGTGTCTAGGTGAGCAAAAATTTAGGAAAGGGAATGAAGCGCGTACCTGAGGCTGCCTCCTTCCAGCTGCTCTCTCGGGAACAATGCTGTGATTTGAGCTGTGAGTTGCACTGAGTCGCTGACAAGACTATAAAGTGCAGGGAACCATCCTAATACGGTGATGCGCCGGGTTTGCTACAGACTTACAAAACGGGAGAAATGTCCTCTTCAGAGGGCCGCACCGAGTCTGCTACAGAGTACTAAAAGTGCAAGAGCCATTCGCAAATGGTGATGCGTCGAGTCGCTGACAAGACTACAAAATGCAGGAGATGTCCTCATCAGAGGACTGCACCGAGTCTGCTCCAGACTACTAAAAGTGCAGGTGCCATCCGCCGATAGCGATGCGTCGAGTCACTGACAAGACTACAAAATGCAGGAGATGTCCTCCTCAGAGGACTGCACCGAGTCTGCTACGGACTACTAAAAGTGCAGATGCCATCCGTAGATGACGATGTGCCGAGTCGCTGACAAGACTACAAAACGTAGGAGATGTCCTCCTCAGAGGACTGCACCGAGTCTGCTATAGACTATTAAAAGTGCAGATGCATCCGCAGATGACGATGCACCGAGTCGCTGACAAGACTATAAAACGCAGGAGATGTCCTTCTCAGAGGGCTGCACCGAGTCTGCTACAGACTACTAAAAGTGCAGGTGCCATCCGCAGATAGCGATGCACTGAGTCGCTGATAAGACTACAAAAAGTGCAAGAGGAGGACTGCACCGAATTGCTGATAAGACTACTAAAAGTGCAGAGGTGTCATCCACAGATGACGATACACCGAGTCGCTGATAAGACTACAAAAAGCGCAAGAAGAGGACTGCGCCGAGTCGCTGACAAGACTACTAAAAGTACAGAGGTTTCATCCGCAGATGATGATGCGCCGAGTTGCTGACAAGACTACAAAAAGCGTAAGAGGAGGACTGCACCGAGTCACTGACAAGACTACTAAAAGTGCAGAGGATGTCCTCCTCAGAGGACTGCACCGAGTCTGCTACAAACTACTAAAAGTGTAGAGGAAAAGATATTTGTCTCTTAAGAGATCCTAGAGAATTGCCTCTTAAGAGGTCTTGGAGATTTGCCGACGTAGCCGTCATCTTGAATTGATCGTCTTGCTCAAATGAATGTTAATATTGAACTAAAGCCGTCCTTGACTAGCTTTTATGTGTGTGGCCTTCATTTGGACTTTTCCTACAAAGTTGTGTGCACAGGAATATATACAATAGATTATGCATGCAAGTGTAAATGGCCATATGCAGATGTTTGCTAAAGAATGGTATGAAATGCATGCAAAAATGGATAGACCATGTCCTGAGTGGTTAAGGATCCATTGAGGATATGGCTTGGCCGCTTCACCATGCCTCCTGAGGAACTAGAAATGGCATCTTTGCTTAGGGACTCTGACCCGTAAACTCTTCAGAGAGAACCGTCAGGTGTGCATCTTTGCCCCCCAGTCAATGATCATACTCCCGGGATTCTGACTCATGTCCTGAATTATGCCTTATCTGGCTAAAGGATGATCATCTGAAGTAATGCCGCCTTATTGCTCTGGGCATCGAAAGTCATTGTTTTAAAGGTAGTGCGTCCCTTGTGAATCTTCACACTGGCTTTTCTTTGTGGGAAATGCATCCCCTTAGGGATTTTCACATAACCCTGTGCCTAACTTTTGCCTGGAATGGACCCAAACCAATCCAGCGGCTTTTATTTGTTCATTTTTTTTATAGGGCAAACTGCCTGTTTTCAGGTTTTCACCCTGCCCTTTGGCCTAACTTTTGCTTAGAGAGCCAGTTACGGTTTTTATCTCTAACGGCCTTTTTTTTGGCTCTTTTTTTTTAAAAGCTAAAATCCTTTTCGCTTTTTGAATAATTGTCGTATGGATTTTGTGCTAATGAATAGCTTGAAGCCGATGTCGGGGCAAGTCTACTGAAACATCAAGATGAAGATGGCAATGAGGGCCACTTATAGTAAATTGCACATATGCGAAGAAAAAAACAATGCGCTACTTTTTATGTTGGAACTTAAACCATTTTGAGTATGCAAGATAAAGTGCTTTGCTTACATTAAAATATTATTGTATAAATGCATATGTTCTAGTCTAATTTCATCACGCATGATCATCATTTGGCATTAATCTCAAAAATACAAGACCCTATCTAATCTCAAGATGGATCCATCAAACTCCTGTTATCAACCAGTTCTCTCAGGTTTTCATGGTTGAAAATTTTCTCTTTGCTCTAAATTTTTTGCCCAAGACGCTTTTTTTGAAGAAAATTCTAGATGCAACGTTAGGGATAAGATTTAACTCAAATGCATAAATGCACTTGTGGCTCCCCGCTTGAAGCTCAAGAAACACCATATGCCTCTTCCTACATACCGAACCTTATTAGAAGGTCATCTCCATTAATTGGATAAGATTGAACCAAGAATCAAAATGTCTTACTTTGGTTGTAACGTTAGGCTTAGGTAGATGGCTATCAAAGGAGGATCAGGTTGCTAGAGAAGAAATGGCCGCTCAACTCAATGGCGTACTATAAAGGTATTCTCGGATTTGCATTTGATAATACTTTAGTTTATCAAGCTCAGAATGACAATTAAGTTAAAAAGATAACCACAGAAACTCATTAAGGGGTTACTATCTTGAGCTCTACTTTTTCTTTCTTCTTTTTTTTTTCTTTTTTTTTCATCTTTCTTTTATCTTTTATCTTTTTCTTTTTTTTTTTCTTTTTTCCTATCTTTTTCTTTTTTCACTTTTCTCGCAAGCTCATGTCTTTGGCACATGACTAAACCCTCTTCCTAAAGTGTAAACTCATCCTTATCAGGGCAATTTTTGATAACCCAAAGAATTGTCAATGATGTACATCCATCCTTACTAGAACGGCCATTCTTCTAAGGGGAGGCAAAAATCATTTTAGGCGAGGGGACAGTTTTAACATGTGTAATAACAAAATTGGCATGCATTTAGCACACCTCTATAAAGGCTCAACGGGCTAGCAAGCGATTGTGAAATAAAGGTAGAAAACAGTCATTTAGAGAGCTATACAAAGAAGGGCTACCTAAATCATTTTCTAGGTTCTGTCTTATCTAGGGATCGCTTTGACGGGTAATCAGAAAGGTTCTAGTGCTCTTAGTGAGTTTTTATCCAATCCCCTAATTGCATCTAGTTTTTCTTTCACTACTTTCTATTTTTATTTTTAGCTCTCAGAATTTTCCTCACTTCAGGCGTTATATCAGATGCTACAGGATCTCGAGATTAAATGAAGGAGTATTCATTAAGTTAATATCAAATGTAAATGACTTGTGGTTGTGATCATGCATAATGAACTCATGAAAACATAAACAAAAAGCCATTAATATAATTAATGTAAACAGTACTGCATACATCAAGACTGAAAAAAGTTTAAATATGAAAAGCATATCTACTAGAAGGTTTCCTCCCCTATTTCTTGCGGTGCTCTGGATCAGTAATCTGTTTGTTATCAATGAGATCCTGAATATGGTTCCTCAGAGTTTGACATTCATCAGTGTCATGCCCTGTATGCTGATGGTAAGCACAATACAGATCTGCTCGATGATCGGGATGTCCTTGACTTCTAGGGGGCTTAGCAGGCATTGGTTGTAGCTTACCTTCCTTCATTAACCTTTTAAGTACCAAAGACAATGACTTGCCTAGGTTGGAGAAATGCCTTTTGTCTGCTTTGGTAGCCGCTACATCTACGATGTTTTCAGACCGATTCCCATTACCGGACTCTGTTGACTTTCCTGCCCCCTGATTACCGTAATTTCTTCGGGCATAATTATCATTGTTGGCCTTCCTTACCAGGTACTCTCCTTTAGCTTTTATGGCTATGTCTTTCAAGGACTCCCAGTCCTTTATACCCTTCATCTTTAACCCATCTTTCAGATGTGGGCTAGCATTCCTGATAAACAGCCTTATTTGGTCCGAAGTGTCCGGCTTCCTCTTCATCTCCATTACTCGGCTTTTCCATCGGGTTAAGTATTCATGGAATGACTCCCCTAACTTCTGCTATAGTAGTTTTAGATCTTTTAGGGTTACCTCTATCCTCGTGCTGCAATCATACTCCCTTAGGAACTCTTTTGTCAACAGATCCCAGTCTTCTTTAGTCCTTCTATCGAGTCCATGATACCAGTCCACCACTGGACCCGTTAAGCTCAAGAAAAAATATTCTATCTTCTATCTTTTTGTCAGCGTTGTACCCTTCATCACTAACGAGTACTGCTTCACATGTGCTGCTGGGTTTGAGGTGCCATCAAACTTTGGCATGTCAGGCATCTTAAAATTATAGGGAACTAGATCTTTGCCCTCCAGCTCCTTGTCCCCAGGGTTCATGCCTCTTCCTGCTGTCAGCAAGCGAGTCATCGCTTCGAACCTGTCCTCCATCTTTCTCCATATGGCTTCCTCTAGCTTGGGGGATTTGCCTCTTATCATGATTGGCTCCTCCTGCTCTTCCTCACCCAAATCACTCTCAGGTCTAGGAGCTTCTCTACGCTCTATATGTGCTGGCACTCTGGGCTCAACTATAGGTAGGTCAACTGCCACAGGGAGATCCTCTCTAACAGGCCCTTACTCATCTTAGCCCCCAGCTGGGGCAATAGGTTGTTGTCCAGCAAGTGGCGCTAAAGTGGCAGCCAAATTTCCCATCATCGCCATATTTTGGCCTCAAATTCTTCCATTTTCTTTCCCACCTCCTCGACAATCATTGCACGGGTTGCACTAGACTCACCTGACGGGTTAGCCATACCTATCTCAGCTGGTGATCCGGAAGACAATATCTCACTACCCTCTGAAAGAGAATCTGAACTCTGATCTGACACTGGTTATGGTAATCCAAAGAGTGGAATCCTTCTTAGCCGACCGTCGGGACCTCTAAACCACCTGGATGAATCTATGATGGCTGCAGAATACACCTTGTTAGGATGATGCATGATTGAAATGCAATGCATGGTCGTGCTGATGTAGCATAGACAAACACATGCAAACAGATAGACTCTTCCAACCTTATCTCTCCTACACATGAGGTAATGTAGTCTCTTTCCTAGGTGGGCTCTATCCAACGGTTAACAGGGAACCCATTGGACGCGCATGGTGCATGGTGAAAAATCGGCAGCATAACATCTCTTATCTAATGTACATATGTATAGGTGTTTGGCCATTACGTATTTAAATAATTCAACTAAATTAAGATGGGCCCATCGGGGCATGAAAGCCTTTGATGAAAGACCATTTAATTTAACTGATTTTGTTCAATATATAACGGCCCACATAGCAAGCACGATATTATGGTACATTTCACCTAGTGGAAGTATCTATTGCCATTACATGAGCTTTGGTCAAAAGTAGTGTACTTTAGGGCTATCTAAGCATGGTCCCTACCAATGGGTCAAGCTCATCACGAGCATAACGACCGATTGGGTCTCCATTTGATATACCATAAGGTACGAGGCTTAGGCTGGTGATTATCCCTAACACTTTCCCACATTGAGTGAACGTAGGGTAATGTTTTGGGAATTCACCGGGGTTAAAAGAGGGACCAAACTAGCATAGATCTAAGGCTCTAATGAGATGTAATGCAATTTTGAAAAGGGATGAAATTTTTAAATTAAAACTCAATTGTAAATTTTAGCCAAGGTACTTTCGAAGGGAAGTCTGTTAAGTCCCCAGTGGAGTTGCTACTGTGATGCGCGCCGAACCCCGTTGGCGCTCGAATGCCCGATTTTAGGGCTTTTGGGATGAGATTCATAAAACTTGTAAGAAATTATAAGTGCATCAATTTCGGGCAACAAGGAGGTTTCTTGGAGTCACCACCCAATAGAACATTAGGAAAGGTCGTCTAGCCTCAGTGAGCCTAAGACGGCGCTGCTATGTCCATTTTGGGCAAGCCAAAGGGGTCTTGGACGTCCCATCCTAATAGAACATTAGGATGGCCCTCTCACCTCGTGGAGCCTAGTACTATGTAAGTTAAAGCCTTTTTACGGGACACAAGAGGTGTCTTTGAAGTCCCATTCCAATGGAACATTGAAATGTTCCTCTCGTCTCGTTTAGCCCAATGACCAGAGATAGTTCGGGACTTCCCATTTATTCATATCTTGATTAAGTTTATAATTGAGTTTTGAATTTAGCGTTTTATCCCATTTCTCATTCAATTTTAATGCAATTTAATTAAAACGCATGTCAGTTACATAAAAAAAAAGCAGTAGATAAAGTAAACAAAAAGCACATGAAAATAAATTACAACAAAACTAGGGGCGGAATACAACTTCCATTGGTAAATAAAATACAATTCATACATAAATCGGGCTATCTATTAAAGATGAGGACATTGGTCCTCACATGCATGTTTAAAGAAAATAATTTTAAAGTGACAATTTATTTTAGATGAAAAAGCTAGGACATTGGTCCCCTTTTTATTTAGAAAAGATTAAAGTTTAATTAATATAAATATTTTTGTGATTTTTTAATTAACGTACATAAAAATAAATTATTACAAATTACATATTAGAAATAAAATAATGAAAGCAAAGTAATGAAAATAATAAAAAAAATTAACAAATCAACTCCCAAATGGATCTTCAAATCTACATGGGCTCCCACTTGTTATGAAAAATACTCACACATAAAAATAAGTATTGAAAATAAAAGAAAAACAAATAAAAGTAAAGTTAGTAAAAAATTAATTAAACATATAAAATGAAAATAATTAAATTAAGGCAATCAAAATTGCACATGTATGACAAGACAATTAATATGACATAATAAAAATATGCAATCTAATTAATTAACAATTTAGCATACATAAAAAAAATAACACAATAATAATAAAATTCAACATGCATAAACAAGTATAAGATAATGATGATAGAATTTAACATGCATAAAAACAAAAAATAACAACAATAACATCCAATCATGCATAAAAAGTATAATATACATAAAATTCAGCATGCATAAAATATAAATAATAATGCTAATAATAATGATACTAGTAACAAATTATAGCAAAAGTAATAAAAATAACAATGGTGATAATAATAATAACAAAGCACAATAACAACCAAGGATATGAATAATCATATAAACATGCAAGAATAATAGGAAATAAAATTAACATGGCATGTTTAAGGCATGATAATAATAATACCAATAATAATATAGACAATCACATAAGCACATGGTAATAATAATAATAATAATAATAATAATAATAATAATAATAATAATAATAATAATAATAATAATAATAATAATAATAATAATAATAATAATAATAACAAAGAAGATGAACAATCCAATTAAATATGGAAGAATAAAATGAAAATAAAATAAGCCAATTATGTTAAAACATGTTAAATGATAATACTAATAATATATATGAACAAAAATGATGACAATAATATAAACATGAACAATTAAATAAGAAATAATAATATGAACAATTAAATAAAAAAATTAAGAATAAGAAATAATAAATAATAGATCTAAAAGAATTTACATGATAATTAATTAATTAATTAGAAGAAAAAAATGAAATTAAAAATTAAATTGAAGAATTGAGCCAAAAATGTTTACCCTCAAAATTTATCTTGAAGAAATGAAAGTAGATGATCCAATTCCTTGTCTTGATTTGTAAGAATAAAATTAGAAAATAAAGTACTAAAAATGAATTTTTACTCAAGAGCAAATAATTGATTTATTTGTCTCAAAGTAAAAATTGTTAATTGAAAAGAAGCAAAATTCTCAAGAACAAAAATTGATCTTTTTGACTTAAGAATTATTTTGGAAAAATCCTTTAGAAATTGAGAGAATTTATTTTTGAGAGAAGAAAGAAGAAAAAAATAATTTTCTAAAGAAAATCCCCCCCCCCCCCCCCCCCCCCCCCCCAAAAAAAAATCTCACAAAAAAACCCATTTTATACATAAAAAAAACCCAAAGAAAATCAGATTTTTATTAAATTGAATAAAATCAATTTAATTCCAATAATCACAAAAAATACTCATGAATTTGAAGAGTTAGGAAAATAAAAGGTTTAGCATTGAATTCTATTAAAAAAAAAAGAAGAAAAAGCATTAAAAATGAAGAAAAAATGGCCAAAAAGGCTGTTGGGGGCGAAAACGGGCGCACAGGGGCGAGCGACGCCAGTCGGCGCGCCCGACGGGCGTAGGCGACGGCCAGCGCGTCGCTCGCGCACAGCGCGCGTGCGGGCGAGCGCACTGGGCGCTGTGCGTCGCCCCATGCGCGCTCCGCCTGCACGCCGGGGCGCTGCGGCGCTCGCCCAGCGCTGCTGCAGCCCGACATTCGCGCGATTTTTTTTTTCAAATTTTCTATAAAACACAAAAAATTAAAAACTCACTTTTTTTACCCCAAAATAATTTTTTTAAAACATTTGTAAAATATTTTTATTTATTCCTAACAAATCAAAACGACAAGAAAATTATCACTTCCAACTTTCATTCTTTTTGCCTATAAATCGACACACTTAATTTCATCATTGGGTAATCCTGATTAAGGCTACTCGGGACCCGGTGTCTACACACCCATGAAGAAAAGACATGTAATTAGATGAATTATGATGATACATGATGAAATGTAT
Organism: Excoecaria cochinchinensis; assembly: GCA_947683425.1. Lineage (NCBI taxonomy): Eukaryota > Viridiplantae > Streptophyta > Magnoliopsida > Malpighiales > Euphorbiaceae > Excoecaria > Excoecaria cochinchinensis. Next base: position 25,478,012 of record CANTUQ010000004.1, read on the forward strand.
GATGAAATGTGATATATGGTACTTAGATTAGGTACCATTACACAATGTGGTTTAATGAAAAAGTATGGAAATTGAAACATAAAATGAGAAAATGATATGATGAATATTTTTACCTTAGTAACTAGTATAGAAACGGAGAGTACTTAATATTTTTCCAACAGGGTCCTCAGGATTTCAAGTCATGGCATTTCGCATAAATGGACCAAAGGCAGTTTCACACCGATACATAGAACCGATGTTGTGAAATGAGACAGAGATTTCACAAGATTGGACCTTTGGAGGTCTTAATCCCCCACATCTGATCCGGCCGTGCGGTTTCCTTTGAAATTACTAAAGGCAAATGAGAAATTGAGAAAATAATTACCTAAAAAAGGTAAAATTGTAATTTAAAAATGATTTGGTAATACAAGGTCAAAATGGTAATAATCTGATAAAATTAAGGTTTAAAAAATAAAATTGGTTCATTAAGGGTAAAATCGTAAATATATAGCAAAAGGATCAAACTGGGGGTAAAACGGTAATTTTGATATGAAGTTGAATTTTAGGGACTAAATGGTCATGAAATGCAAAATTTAGAGCGAAACCGTAAAAATGAGCTTAATATGGAACTTTACGGATAAAAGTATAATTTTAAACAAAAGATGAAATTTTAGAAACAAAATGGTAATTTTGACAAAAGATTAAATTCTAGGGGTAAAAAGGTAATTTCAATATAAATATGGCTTTAAAAGGGTAAATTGGTAAATTTGGTAAAAATATGAAAATTTAGTGGCAAAAATGCAATTATGGCAAAAATTAAAATGAATAAAAGGGCAAAATGGTAACTTTGTAATAAAGTAATAATATAAGGGTAAAATCATAATTTTGGAAAGAAAAATACAAAATGGGTCATTAAAATTGAAAAGTATAAGAAACATTGTAATAAGGTAATAAAAAAATAGAAATTAATAAATTTTAAATGCATGTGTGTGTTAAATTGAAATATTTAAGTTAGGTATCCACCACTAAACTACAAGCTTAGCGCGTAGTGTTTACTGTTCGTAGGTACTGTGAACTATATAGCACAAACGAGCGAGGGGCAGATTTACATAGGAGCTTGGAGCCCAATGTGTAGAAGTAGTGAAATTGTAATAATGATGTCTATATGTGAAAGGTGGAACTATGTATTTTGTGAAATGAGTTGTAGAAAATGTAACTTTAAGAAATTGAACCTATATTTTGTATAATTAGAATGCATTATGAGTTTAAATGTATATATGAATGTAAATTGTGGATAAGTGGAGATTTTGTATATGTGACTGATGGAAGTTGCGGGAATTGTGTTGTTGGTGGTTGTGTGGATGTTGATATATTTGGGAGTGTAAAATTTAAAAATTTGCAGGGGGATCAGGATGTATAGCAGCCGTTATGTTGCTAAAATTTTATTTACCAATTGAACAGTAAAATCGCGACAATTTATTTAAAAGCCACTATGTGTGTCAATTAGCATGAATATATTAATAAGAAAACCACTGATTAGAAAACAAAATGTAGGAAAAGGTATAAAGGAATATAAAGGAGAATATAATTGTGAATACCAATATATGTAGCATACTTGAACCAATGTTTGGATATAGGGTGTTAGATCTAATTAGACTATTCTTATGTCTCTAAAGAGATTTGCTATTCCAGGACCAAGATCCCGTCCCTCATCTCCCTCTTCTCCAATTCTAAGAAAACATATTCCTTCTCCATCAACTCCTAGACCTCTAAATTACTTAATAGCAACAGCATCTACCTCTTTGAATTCTCCTAGTTCTTCTTCTATAAAAACTCTTTCTCAATACATTTTAAATCCCTTCTTTCTAAAGCTAGAGAATTCTATGATGCAATTTTGGCCTATTTTGGATAAGTTGAAATAGAGCATAATTATGATAGTTTGGATCCAAAGAAGATAAGCTATAGCAAGTTGAAAATTATTCAAATTTCGACTTTGTCTGATTAGGGACAGAGGCCACATTCGTTAAAGACTTTAACAGGATATCCTGCTCGGATGGTTTATAATTATTATGATTATGAAAAAGCCTGGTTCAAAGCATTTTATTTAACAAATTTTAATCATTCTTGGTTATTTTATTTCTCTAATAAATTCTCAAGGAATTTTCCTAACTGGTCTATAAGGCGGTTTTGATATTTTGGAATTAATGTAGATGCCCTTCCTCTACCAATTCATCAAGGATATATGAAATTTTTAAGTTATCATCCTTCTACTTTACCAAATAAACTTTTGCAATTCTTAGCTACCTTCAATATTTCCTAGATTGTAGCCTAGACTTACCATATTTCAGGAAATGATTCTTTGCCCATTCTCTACAAAGAATATAGAATTAAATGGTGGGATTCATACTGTATAGAAAAGGCCAATTCTCAAGTCGTTATCGTCCATTATTCTAATAATACCATCTCATCCCCACCTCCAACTCAGCAGGCAGGATTTTTAGCCAATAAAAACCAAATTATAGCCTATTATTATCAGCCACTACTGAAGCAAGCTTACAGTCATCCTTAACAGAGTCTCTTTAGAAAAGAGTAATTCTACAAATGATGAGGTGTCATCTTTTTCTCATCATTTTTATGATTCTCAAAACCCTTTTGTTGATATTATAATTTTTTTTAAAAAAAAAGTATTTTTCTAATAAAATCTTATGTAGCTACTTACTCATTTTACTGTCAACATAAGAAGACGAATTATTCAGCAGAAAAGTTATCAACAGAAAAAATTCTCAATTATGGACTTTACTATTCACCAACCAATAGTAAGATTATCAATAATGTCCATAACTATTCATCAATAGTAAGATTATCAATAATGTCCATCACTATTCATCAACAATAAGATTCTTGATAATGTTTGCCACTATTCATCAATAATAAGATTCTCCATCTTGTCTGGAACTATTCATCTGCAGAAAAGACTCTCAACAGCAATAATTCGAGCTCACTTTGTTTTCATCTATATAAGCAACCAATTATCAGAGGAAAAGGTAGAACTTCCTGGATAGACTTCTTCAAAAATTAGAGAGACTAATAAAAAATTAATTGTAATTTCTACTTCCCTTTATAACAAATCTTTAGATTTACAGCTTGTATTTTTAGAAGTTTGTTCATATACCTCTTCAGCCTTTTCTTATAATTCTTCAATAGAAATTAATAATGATAATGGTTGAATTTCTTGAAGCGTTTCTTCGGATTGATCACCTGAAAAGATTAACAAAATCGACGGGGTTCCGATGATGGAAGCTCCGATGATCAAGTTAGTGAATTGACTAAAGAGGATTTTTTGTAAAAAGGATTCAGAGAGATATAAATGTACCTGATGGTTTTCTTTATATAGAGCTCTTTTGCTAGGCCAAATAGGAAATCAGATCCCGAATAGGAGGAAATCACCTTAATCTCTTGATTAGTGCTTGATTATTAATGTGTGAAGATTTGTTGAGTGATTCTTGGTACTTTCCATCATTAAGAGATCATAATCTGCACAAGATCTAGAAAATATCCGTGAATGATGACTTTCCATATCCTGATACCGAGCTGTTATGGTAATCGAACTATTGATATGATAGGATATCCGAATGAGCCCGGTTACCTAACTCTTCACATCAGAGTCCAGTTCGCAACACATGCTCAGAGGGGCGCTACCGATCTCCTATATAGAGAGTCCGGTTATCATAAGTCCCCCCCCCCCCAGAATATGGCATTCATGTCATTAGAGTGTTCATCTGTCATTCAAAGAGAGCGCGTGGACACCAACTCATGACGCTTTGGCGACAGCTGTGCGCGTCCCTTAAAATGCATGGACAGGTGCTTCGTTCATTGTGGACAGGCACTTCGTTCACCGTGATCCAATGGTTGTGTTAGGCCCTGAAGTGATGTCATCTCTTCGGCAACTGCACAAGGAGTAATTACTGCCAGTTCACCCTATCAGCGCTTGCCATCTGTCCGCATCTGAGTGGCTCCGTTCTCCTATAAATATTAGTTTCTTCTTCTCTCTTCCATTTTCGATTCTCTTAGGGATTTTGAATTTTTCTGCTCTGTAAATCTTGCTTCTCTTTTGTGCGATTTCAACTACATCAGGCCTCCATTTAGGTCTCTGATCGTGCGTTTTCTGCAACTTCCCTTCCTATTTCAGGTTAGTGTCTTACCTTTCTCCTTCTTTTTGCCATGAGTGCTTTTGAGGGTTCAACTGAGAGCCAGAGAGTGGAAGAGGGACTTTTACATGAGGATATCCCAAAATCTCCCAGCACTAGCCAGCCAAATCGACTTAGAAGGAAAGAGCTAAAAAGGAATCCCCAGGTAAGAAGCATCAGCTTTGTTGTAAATGGTAGTGAGATGCTAGAGCTGCATGAGAGGTTGGGGATTCCTAAAAGCTATCGGATTCGAGTACCTGGGGCCAGTCTCTGAGCCAACGCTAAGTTCTCAGGTAGGAAGACCATAGCCGTGTATGAGGCCAATTTTAAAGTTGGGATGAGCCTTCCCCTTACTGCTTTTGAGGTTGAACTGATGAATCACTACGGCTTAACCATCGGCCAAATTCATCCCAACGCTTAGCGAACCATATCTGCCTTATAAATGTGGGCAGCAGACAATGAAATCGAGTTGACAGTTTTGTCATGGCCGGAAATGTACTCTAATAGTATTGACTTAATCTGGCATGTGTGAGAATTGAATGTGCAGTTGGGACTCAATTGAAATGAAGGTAGGACTTGATTGAAAGCTGAGTGAATAGTTTAGTGGCCAATTGGTATATATATGAGATTAAGTTGGGAATGGATTAGTGGTTGATTAGTTTATCTAATGATGGATTAATTAGGAATAACATAATGTAAGAAATCAGTTAGTGGGAGACAGAAATTAAAGTGAAATCCGTGTGGCTCCTTGTGAGTATGCCACCTCCACCTTATGCATGCATGTGTCCCTTTGAGGAAGAGAAATGACCCATTTGTGAGGATTGAGTCATTTTCTGTGTTTCTACCTCCTCTTGCCGTGTGAGTAGTTCTTTCAGTCTCTAAATCAAATTGCATAATTGTTAAGAAGGTCAAGTTGTTAAGTTGCTCAAGAGTTAAGTTGTTGAACTTAAGAGGTAAGTGATTATGAATGCATATTCTCACCTTTTACTCTTTCTTCTTGGTTTGAATTGGTTTGGATGGGATATTGTTGGATTGAGTTTAAGCCTGTGCATTGGTATTGTATTGGTAGCTAAGGAATCGAAGAGGGATAAAGGAAAAGTCGTAATCGGAGAGCCAAGCGTTCAACGAAATTAGGAGCTAAGGCGATAAGGTTTGGGAACAAACCCTAGTTGTATAAACTGTGTGATTTGTGTTGGTCAAATAGAGATTTGGTATGAATTGTGTGTTTACGTGAAATAATGGCCTTGAGTATGAAATTGTATTACTAGGTTAAATATTGGTTGTGGAGATATGCTTGCAAAAGTGTTGCTTGAGAATATGTATGCCATGTGTGTATTGGGAATGATTGTAGCTTGTGCTATAAATGAATGCCAATGTCAAGATGGGAAATCAGGTATGTGCCAATTGAGTATGTGGTTGATAGTTGGTTTATTTGCTAAAAGAAAAATGGGTTTGAAGTCCTTAAAAGGAAATGAGAAATGTAGGCTGAATTGGTGAAACCTTGCATAGATCACAGTACCAACCAAAATGGTTGTGACCGTGAGGTATGCTTGGGTTTAATTCTGCCTAACTAAAATTGGGTATGTCACGGTGGCAACCAAAATGGTTGTGACCATGAGGTACCCAAGAGAGCATTCTGTTTTGTAGGGCATGGATATGTCACGGTGGCAACCAAAATGGTTGTGACCGTGACATACCCTCAAGTTGCATTCTGCCGAGAGTGGTGAACATGTCACGGTGGCAACCAAAATGGTTGTGACCGTGACCTGCCCCCAATTTGCATTTTGTTTTGGACTTCAACATGTCACGGTGGCAACCAAACTGGTTGCGACCGTGACCTACCCTGTTTTGGCAATATAACCCTAATGTGTTTGGGCTTTCAAATGGTAAGGCTTTAAGCTTAACTGAAAGGCATTAAGGGTAAGCATTAGGTGTGTATTAAGAAATGTATATTTGCATACGAACATGATGATTCTTGAATGTAATCAAGTGTGTGATTATTGACCATGGAAGAATGAGCTTGGGAACACAATGAGTATGCAAACGAAGTGAATAGTTATGTGTTAATGCGTATGTGTAAAGAGAATGTGATGATGGCAAACGACACGTGTGATGTGAAAGTGTTCAAAGTGAAATGGATAACATGTTTAATAACTTAAGCCTGTAAGTCAAATAGTGGATAGATAGGCATGCCTATAGGGTCAAAGTGCTTTAGCCCAATGCGTTAAATGTGTCTGATTCCTTGGGAATCACAATGCGAAAACAATGCGTATAATCCTTGTTGGATTTTATTACATGTGGATTGATATTATGTACCTGAGGGTACCAATGCGTAAATGAGATTTCAATGCGATTCTAGTACCTTGGTGGTACCAATGCGATACCCGTTATCCACGTCTCTGAATTGCAGGCTAACTAAATGATAAATGGAAGTGATTGTGATATGTGAATTTGTGGGTAAAGTGGTTGATGCTTTATGACTTAATATAGTAACGAATTATGCTATGCTGGAATGGTATATGATATGGTAATATTTATTCAAGCATGACTACTAGTATGTAATGTATGGTATCCCTATTGGCGTGTTAAATTACTTGTTATATACGTGTTCCCCACTAAGCGTTATCGCTTTGCACGGGTTTACTCTAATCCGTTCAGGTTCGTACGAGAGGTGACCGAAGGACGCACCCGCAAAACAACGGTCAATGATAGGAAGCCGTTAGTGTCGGTTGTGGGAATTTTGTATAAGCTTCTTGTATAATTAATATTTGTATCAAGTATGTAAAGGCATGTAATAGTGTGTTAACTTAGTAAGTTAACCTAAAGGCTATATAAGTATGCATGACAAGTACGTGGTTATAGTGAATGAACTATAAGTAGTTGGCATGAGATGCATAACGAAATTTTATTATACAGGTTCCCTATTAATGTGCATGTGTTCCGTTGTGTGTGTTCTTCCATTTCCTATAAGATTAGCTGAGCTAGTCTGTCGTTAGGGAATGGGCGTCACAAGTTCGGCTCTTCCAGGCTACCCACGTGGTTGGGCTCTGAATCACCACCTAGGCCACAATTATGTCCAGGCCCGAGCTGGTTATGGGGTGTTCAAGGGAAATTCAGAGTCCCTGAAGAATTGGAAGAATCGGTTCTTCGTCGTTGAGAGCGACACTAATTTCAATTTTCGAACAACGTGGGGTTGGTATATAAATAAGAATGACAACCCCATTCTTCTCATCGAGGAGGAAGAACGAACTCTATCCCGATGAAGGGCTCTGGCGGCGAACAAAATTGATATAAGAGATCAGCTCATGTTTGGTTTGGACCGAACAACATCTTCTCGGCATCAAAGAAGAGGTATTTTCTTTTATCAATTCTTCTGTTATAATACTCTCTCATTGTTCGGTTTTTTGCAGAAATAAAGCGAATAGACAGATAAAGCATGGCCAAGATGATAAAGGTGAAGAGGCAAAAGAAATCTGCGGGGTCCGAACCGGTGGAGTCCAGCAGGGAGGCCATTGCCGCTGCCACCGAGGAAAGTCCAGCCATGCCTATTCAAGATGATGGTGCGGCCCCAACTAATGTGCCGGAGGACACTTCGCCTATGACCCCTACAGCTCTGATGCCATCGGTGGATCTGCAGACCCCACCCAGGCCTCAATCTCTAGAAGATAGTGCCACTGCTGGAACCTGGAATCCCCATTCCCATAAAAGGGATTTAAGAGCCTACGCTGATGAAATATGCAGCCAATTGAAAGAAAAATGGGATGGGTATTCAGAGGAAAATCCAACCTTTTGCAACTTCGTGCACCAGCTCGCCTGTATCCCTTAAAAAGTCACCCCTATGACGTGCTGGAGAGCCGAAGACCTGAGTGTTGCCCTCAAGAGGCATCAAATTGAGGTTAGCGATTCTGTGTTGTCCCTCATCTAGTTGATTCCTGAAAAATACCGTGCCCTTCTCATCATTTCCTCGTTCTGTGTAGGGTTCAATGCTGAACGGTGCTGTCATAGGGAAAATGAACTCCCTTATTATGGCCTATAATAGGGAGGCCAGATCTGTCGCTAGGCAGCGGTTAAGAGCTAATGCCACTGAAGCCAAGCTGAAAGATGCTGAAAAGAGAGCTCTGGATGCCGAAGTCAAGGCACAAGAAGCCAAGAATAAAATCTTTGATGCGGAGGAGAGGGCGGCAGAGAGTGAGCGAAAAAAGACTGAACTGGAGACCGAGCTGTCGGGTCTCCGAGCTGAACTTGAAGAGGCTAAAAGTGGCAAAGCCGATCTGGAGGAGAAGTTAGCGGACCTTGAATACAAGTCCCTGGATTTGGCGGTTGATAAATGTTTAGCTTTTAGCCATAAGCTTTCAGACGCGGTCAAGGGACGCCGTCAAGGGACGCCATCCCGACATGGACTGGTCTTGGTTAGATGATGTCTATCCAGACGAATAGGCCAGCCCTGTACTGTTTTGGACTTGATGAAATTTGAATTTTCTTTTATTGCCGATCTCTTTAAATAACCGCACTGCACAATCAATTTAACATCCATGTGTGTATGAAATAGTAGACTTCATGTTTATCCGAACAATAATGCGAAATGAATGATGACCACAGCCGAGCAATTATTTGATACTTTGATTTTTGATAGCGTTATCATTGCTAATAAAGTTAACTGATAATTGAACCGATACTCATGTGACGATAATGCCGAGCGAGCTCTTTGATAACTTAACATAATATTATGATATCGATATAACCGAGCTTTGCAATGAGTTATAGAAATTAACAGCATTCATGGTGTTGCAGCTGAGCTTATCAGAAAATGATACTTAGATAAAATAAAATTGCTCGATTGGCGTTATTGCCGAGTGAGCGATATAGATGACCTCATTGCTGAATATGAGGATGTATGCCTTGTTGGCGACATAATTAATATTGTTGTTATAATGATATTAGGTTGTTCCATGGCGAAATTGTCGAGTTAAAACAACCATATCGCATAATAAAAGACAATTTTTCCATGAATATACCTCTTTTATTGATGTTTTAGCTAGTACAATTTCTTTTATGGCGATTTAGCCGAGCTAAGCGAAATACAGTACTAGATAGAAATGCTCGATGGCGTAATAGCTGAGTGAGTGATAAAAGTGTAAAGCTGAACTGTAGATCCGAGATCACTGACAATAGCTCTTCAAATTTGAAACGTTCCATGAATGAGGAAGTATCTTTCCAGAGGAGTCCTTAAGCCTGTATGCTCCACCCCTGATACGGATAAAACCATGCCATCAACCACCAAAGATCCTTTGAAGATGCCTACTGGTCCAATAACAAGAGGACGTTCTCAGAAGCTAAAGATGGCTATGTCATCTTTTGTTCAAGACTTTGTCACTCAAGAAATTCATGAAGAGCCTATTAAGAAATGCTATGGAGAACTTGAAGGCCAAAGCAAAGTACTTAGCCTTTTGAAAGCAAATGAAGGAATTGGGCAAATTTAAGCCATCAATGGCTTATACAACTTTGGGCTTTTAATTGTACATGTCATGTGCTTCATTTAAAAGTCACATGACTCCTTTAAGTTGTGGTTTAATGGGCTAGGCGTGTGGGCTTCTTGTTTGGGCTTAATTTGGTTAGTTTGGTTATTTTTTTAATCTTTCTTTTGGGCTTTCATTTTTGGCCTATAAGACTTAATTTTAAGAGAGTTTATTTTCTTTAGTTTGGGCTTAATTTATCTTGTAAAGAACATGGAGAATTTGGCATATGTGTGTTTAAGGCCTTATTAGGGTTTGTTTTTAGGTTTTAAGGGTAATTAGGGTTAGCCACCATATATATAGGTTAATATGAGTTGTAAACTTCAGATTTGATGAATTAAACATTTTGAGAGTGTTCTCTTATTGGCTTGGCCAAATTCTATAGAGAGATTAGTGAGGATTGCTTGCTCATCTTTTATATTGCATGAAGAATTTGATTACTTATCAATTATCTTGATTGTGGCGTTTTCTTCATCTTCATTTTTCCCGATTATTTGCGTTTTCAATCACAGGTTGATTGGGGGTTCAATAGGGATGAATTTTATCTCTTTGTTTCTTTGCTAACCATCTTGTATGTGTGGGTTTGTAGCTTGTTAGCTATTGGGTTCCGCATCATTTGGTATCAGAGCCAAAAGTAAGGTAAATTTCTATTTATCTTAGTGTTAGGTTTGTGTTTTCTTTTCTTTGAATTCTTTTTTTTATGCCGAATTAGGTTTGTGTTTTCTTTTCTTTGAATTCTTTTTTTTATGCCGAATTAGGTTGCATTAAGTTTCTTAGTTAATTGTGCTTTTTGTGTATTTAAATTAGCCTTTTCTTTTCTTACCTTTTACCTTGAATTAGTGAAATTGCCTTGAACCGAATCTTGAACATCCTTAGCTTGAATCCGAATCCTAGTAGAAGAAGATTAGAGATTAGTTTGCTGATTTAAAAAAAAATAGAAAATTTTGAGAGGCCATAACTTTTGACACGGATGTCTGATTTGCTATTATAATATGTTTCCGGAAATGGAATTTCGTGCTCTATAATTGTTACTTGGACTTTGTCCTATGTAACTACAATTTTCGGCCCTTAAAAATGACGTTTAAGTATCCGTTTTCCACTTTGAAGTTTTTGCATTTTGAAAAGAGGCTTTAGGAAAACTGAATCTGGATTCTGATTGCATTGGGCTTGAGGCATTTGGTAGTTGCAGTCTAGCTGTTATTACTTTCACAAAAAAAAAAAAAGAAAAAAAAAGAAAGAAGAAAAAAAAACGTGAAAGAAAAGAATTGAGGAGGAGAAAAGTGTAATGATCAATTCGGCCAAAGAGGGAATTATATAGAAAAGAGCAAATCCAAATCCTATAATAGGTGGGAGAAAATTATTCCATATTGCTTGGGGAATTAGGAATCCTTTAAGGGCTAGGAAAATTAATCCTTATTCGTTTGGGTTTAGGTTTTCAAGAATCCTAATCCATAATAGAATTGGAATTGTAATCCTATTCCTACTTAATCAAGAATTTACTTTGCAATCATTGATCCACCATTTGTGTTATCCATTTCTTATCCATTTGTGTTATCCATTTCTTATCCATTTGAGTTGCCATTTTTGATATCATTTATTATCCATTTGAGCTGCCATTTTTGTTTCATTTCTTATCCATTTGAGTTGCCATTTTTAATATCATTTATTATCCATTTGAGCTGCCATTTTTGTTTCATTTCTTATCCATTTGAGCTGCCATTTTATCATATCTTATCCATTTATTCCACCATTTTTGGAATCATTTTTGATCGTTTGTGTCACCATTTTGATATCATTTTGCCATCATTTTTCTACCATTTTTCTATCATTTTCATATCATTTTTCCATCATTTTGCACACAAATTGACACATTAATTAGAGCTTGATACACCATTCGGCCTATTGATCATTTTTCGCTCTAAATTGTATTGTCGTGAGTGCATTCTACCATACTTAGTATAATTAGGTTTCTTTGTTATTTTCTTGCTTTGTTTGGGTATAATAACTAGGTTCTATATTTGGTTTACTTTGTAGTGAATCAAATTCATACATTTTATCCAAATTGTCATTTTTCTTAATTCTTGTTGCTTATTTCTTTGTTTTAAGCTAGCTTTTGTTCCTTTTACATTGTTAGAGCATCTTTGCTTGTTCTAATACTCTAATTTGGATATAATCAAGTGGTATACCACTCTTGACTGTGTATCACCTCCATTGTGTCTAGTGTCTTCTGTTCTAGCTTTGGGCTACCTTTTTATTATTAGTGCTTATTTTTTTTGCCTTCTTAAACGTGCTCAAGATTCTTGATTTGTGATTGAATTCTGAAGTGCAATTTTAAAGTTGCAATCTTTAGTGGTAAAAGACAAGAGAGTGTGAGGACATTAAGAGGGTAAAAGCCTTAATTGTGTGAAACACGAGAGAAGTGACATTCTTTGAGTGTAAACACATGAGGGAGTGCTTGTGAGGTTTTTATCTAACAATTTTGCAGGTAATACACCATGACTGAAGAAACTAGTGGGAAGGGAATATCCCAAGATGAAGATCATGTACCAGATAACAAGATGCTATATCAAGCTTTCATTAGTGAGATTCGGAAGTTGTCTCTTAGAATGGATGGAATGGAAGAGAGGCTTGAAGAAAGTATATCTAATGTACCTAGAAGGGCAGCAAGGAGAGGCCGAATTATTCAAGGACATGTGGAGAATGATTTTGATGATGAAGATGAAGAGGAAACTAGTGTAAAAATAGATAGAAACTTGGGCAACATCAAACTCAAGATTCCTCCATTCAAAGGCAGAAATAGTGCAGAAGAGTACTTGGAGTGAGAGAGAAAGGTAGAGATGATCTTTGAATGCAATAGATATTCAGAGGAAAAGAAGGTGAATGTAGACACCGGGTCCTGAGTCAGCCTAGATGAGGATTACCCAATGATGAAATTAAGTGCGCCTATTTATAGGCAAAAAAATGAAAATTGAAAGTGATGATTTTCTTGTCAAATTGATTTATTAGAAATAAATAAAAATGTATTTTAAAAAATATTTTAAATATTTTAAAAATTATTTTTGAGACAAAAGGGTATGTTTTGAAATTGTTGTATTTTTTTTAAAAAAAATCGAAAAATCGCGAGTGTTGGGCTGCGATAGCGCGCGCGGGCGACGTCTGTCGGGCATACCGACGAGCGTCGGTCGCCCCCTGACGCCCCTCCGATGGCCGATCTGCTGTTTTTCCGTTTTTTGGCCTAAAAATTGATTTTTTCTTCATTTTATTGTGTAATTTAATGCAAAAACCTTTTATTTTTCAAACCCTTCAAATTCATGATTTTTTTTGTGATTATTGCAATTAAATTTATTTAATTCAATTTAATAAAAATCTGATTTTCTTTGGGTTTTTTTATGTATAAAAAGGGTTTTTTAGTAAGGATTTTGGGAGAGATTTTTCTTAAGAAAAATATTGTTTTCTCTTTTTTTTCATCTTCTTCTTCTTATTTTTTCTTCTTCAAGAAAAATTCTCCAAGTGTTCTAATTTGATTTATTTAATTTAATTCTTGAGACAAATAAATCAATTATTTGTTCTTGTGAATTTTCTTTACTTCTTGATTTTCATAATTTTTCATTGAGACAAATAAATTAATTATTTGTTCTTGGAATAAAATTTCATTATATATTTTTATTAAATCAAAGCAAAGAAATTATCATCCAACTTCATTCATCACATCAAATTTGAGGGTAAACATTTCTTAGCTCCACTTTTAATTTAATTTTCAATTTATTTTTGTTTACAATTAGTTAGCTATCATGTAAATTTTTTTAGATCTATTATTTATTTTACTTCTTATTTCTTATTGTTTATTTAATTGTTCATATTATTATTTCTTATTCTTAATCTTTTATTTAATTATTCATATTATTATTTCTTATTTCTTATTTAATTGTTCATGTTCATATTATTGTCATTATTTTTGTTCATATATTATTGTTATTGTTAGTATTATCATTTAACATGTGTTAGCATGATTGTCTTATTCATTATCATTATTTGCATATTTAATTTGATTGTTCATATTCTTTGATGTTATTATTATTATTATTATTATTATTATTATTTTTATTATTATTATTATTATTATTATTATTATTATTATTATTATTATTATTATTATTATTATTATTATTACTTGCATATTTACTTCGATTGTTCATGTTCTTTGATGTTATTATTATTATTATTATTATTATCATCATTATTATTATTATTATTATTATTATTATTATTATTATTATTATTATTATTATTATTATTATTATTATTATTATTATTATTATTATTACTTGCATATTTAATTTGATTGTTCATATTCTTTGATGCTATTATTATTATTATTATTATTATTGTTATTACTACTTGCATATTTAATTTGATTGTTCATATTCTTTGATATTATTATCATTATTATTACCATTAGTATTGTAATTATTATTGTAATTAGTGTTATCATTATTATTATTATTATTATTTATCATTATTACTATTATTATTTTTTTTATTAGTTTTGTTTATTATTATAATTAATTGTTGTTGTCATCATTATTATTTTCATGTTTTCATGCATGTTAAATTTTATTGTTTTCATTTATGCATGTTGAATTGTTCATGTGTGTGACGCGCGCCGGAACCAGCAAGGCCCTTGCCGAACCCGCTTTAGGATTCGAGGGATTGGTTCGCGTCTTTTCCGATCTTAGGTGTTATGAGATATTTTTCGGCACCTCCTTTCACAATAGAACATTGAAAAGGATCATTTATCGTCATAACACCTTTAAGCACTTTTGAGGTACTTTGGAGTCGCCACCCAATTTACAAGAGATTGAAAAAGTTTTACCTCTTATCAAACTAAACCAGAGATGGTGTTCGGAACTTCACACTTATTTATGTCTTGGTTAACTATAAATGAGTTTTTAAATTATAAAATTTCATCCCTCTTCTCACGCGATTAATACAATTTATTAAAGAGCACATCAATCACATATAAAACGATAAATAAAAATAAAGATAAAGATAAAAATAAATTACAACAAAACCAGGGGCGGAATACAACCCCCATTGTAAATAAAACATAAATCATACATAAAACGGGGTATTTATTAAGGATGAGGACATTGGTCCTCTCATGCATAAATAAAAAAATTTTTTTTGAAGTGACCATTTATTTCGGATGGAAAATTATGACATTGGTCTCATTTTATTAGAAAAAACATAATTTTATTTGTAAAAATATGTTTATGTGATTTTTGATTAAGCGAGCATAAAATAAATGGTTCAATTAATTATTGCATGCCAAATAACTCAATAAAATAAATAAAAAAATAACAAGTACAATAAAAATAATAATAATAATTCTCCGGTCTCCTCTTCCATTCGCACGGATGCTCAGACAGGGGAACACAAGAATTTGACACAAAAAAAAAAGCACAAGTGAAATTGATGTTAGTGTCCAAACAAAATTCAATTAAACAGAAAAATAATAAACTAGGTAAAATATGCATATTAAGCGACTAGTAAATTAAATAATACATGAAGCTAAATTGACATATTACAATATTACGTTAAATGGTAAAGAAAATAACAATAATAGCAATAGTAATAACAATAATATTAAATAAATAGTGATAATGACGACAAAGACGACAAGAATAATAATAATAATAAAAATGATAATAATGATAATGTGTAATGATAAATAATGACAATAGTAATATTAATGAAAATAACAGTAATAATAATAATGATGATAATAATAATAATGATGAACGATGAAATGAAACGATGGAAAAAATAATATTAGAAACCTTAGATCTATGTAAGAAAACACAGAAAATAATTAAAAACCAAACAAATGCAAAGGTCCACATGGTTAACACTTAATTAGCAAGGGTTATGTTAAAAACGTATATAATGATGATGATAAAAATAAATATTAATGCTTATGATAATAAGAACGATAATAAAAATAATAAGCCAATGAAATTAAGTGAATAAATAAAAGGAAAAACATGCACCACACGGTAATAACATTTAAGCATGCAAAAATTATAAAAGGGTGATAATAAAAGAGAAAATCATACAAATCCCGTTTTTTAACATTATATAGATCTATCCATTTTTATGCCACCGACAAAATGAGAAGATGAATATTCATGCTAAAAAGATAGATCTCAAATCAAAAAAACACATACATGTATTAATTCACAAAAATAACAACGTAACATAACTTAAGATAAATTAACATGAATAAATTGAAGTAAAAATGAGATGAAAAATAGGTCCAAGAATCTTTACCCTCAGAGTTAAATGATATTGAAGAAAGATAGTCCGATCTAATCTCTTGTCAAGATCCGAAAATTAACTCGAAAATGTGTTCAAGTAAATCTTGAGTTTATGTCTAAAAAACTCAAGAACACCAACAAGAAAAATGATTCGATTTTTTTGTTTGATATGTGATCTGAAAATTCAAGTTAAGGAATTGATTTTCCTTTCTCAAAGGTTTCAAGATCAATCAAAAATTTTTAGAGATAAAAAAACTAGAGTGAAATTTAAGATGAAAACTTGTAGAGTAAAAGAAAAGAATTAAGAGAATTGAGGAAATGATTTTTGTTTTGGAGAATAATAAAAGATGAAATCCAAGAACATTGAACTCTTTTGTTTTTCCAGCAAAATCCACTAACTCCCCTCAAGAATCTCTTTCTCAAATGACTTAGGAAAAAATCTTTTTTAGAGAGAATTTTTCTTACCCTCTCAAGACCAATCTTTCTTTTTTTTTTCTAAAATGAAATCTCACTCCCGTAAAAACCTACCATCCTCTGACCTCTCCAGCTCCCCTCAGATTTCCCCAAGATTCCCCCTCACAAATTTTCAACAAAACACACTCAAAAATCCAAAATTAAATCCTAAAGTCAAATTTGGACAATTAACATTTTTTATTTATTTTTAATTATTTTTGTCATTTTTTGAATTTTAATTCCCACCCAATTTGACCAATATTTATTAAATTTGAGTAAAATCTGAAAAAATCACAAGGAAAAAGTGAAAAACATGAATTTCGGCAGAAATGGGCAGTTGCGGCGGGGACTGGGCAGGATCGGCGAGATTTCTCGCCGATCCTGGGCGAGCTGGCGCACAGCGTGCGCATCTCGCTGCATGCAACGGGGGTTGCGCGTCGCTCTTTCTCGCGCAGCGTGCAGGGCGCTGCGCACAGCGCCAGCGCGCTGCAGCAAGCGTGTCGCCGCGCCCGATATTCGCGATTTTTTTTTTTTCAAAATTTTTTTTTTCAGAAAATATAATGAAATGAAATACAAAAACATGGATAAAAATACAAATACAAATAAAATAAAAATAAAACTAAGAATGAACACTTTAAAAGAATTTTGAGGAAAATAAAAGAACTTGACAAAGAAAGGGCCGATTCCTATTTTCTTGCTCATGAATTGGTCTTTATTTTCATCATCGGGTAATCCTAATCTTGGACCGACTCGGGACCTAGTGTCTACAGTTGCCCCCAATTTTGGGGAAACTAGCATATAGGTGCCTAGTTGAGCCAAAATTCAGGAAAGAGGAAAGAAGTGCGTACCTAAGGCGACGACCTTCCCGTTGCTATGAAATGTAAATCATTTTTCCCGAACTGCAAACCTATTTCAGACTCGCGAGATGCGGATGATGATGCGCCGAGTCTACTCCAGACTTACAAAAACGCGAGGGTTGCTCTCCTGAGCTGCACCGAGTCTGCTCCAGACTTACAAAGTGCGGATGATGATGCGCCGAGTCTGCTCCAGACTTACAAAACGCGAGGGTTGCTCTCCTGAGCTGCACCGAGTCTGCTCCAGACTTACAAAGTGCTGATGATGACGCGCCGAGCCTGCTCCAGACTTACAAAACGCGAGGGTTGCTCTCCTAAGCTGCACCGAGTCTGCTCCAGACTTACAAAGTGCGGATGATGATGCGCCGAGTCTGCTCCAGACTTACAAAACGCGAGGGTTGCTCTCTTGAGCTGCACTGAGTCTGCTCCAGACCTACAAAGTGCAGATGATGATGCGCCGAGTCTGCTCCAGACTTACAAAACGTGAGGGTTGCTCTCCTAAGCTGCACCGAGTCTGCTCCAGACTTACAAAGTGCGGATGATGATGTGCCGAGTCTGCTCCAAACTTACAAAACACGAAAAGTGATTTCCAGCATAACTTCGGTTGTCTCCTGTATAAAATGAACTCCGATTAGATCAATGTATCATTGTGATCATTTTTAACTTCTGTGAAGGTTCAATTGTTATGATTTTACCAATTTTGTTGCTTATCATATGATTTCCATGCTTGTCAAAAAAAGATTTCTTATTTAAAGGGTATCCAAACATGCAAAGTGCAACAAAGGTCATCCATATAAATGTTATTTTCGTACATGAATTACATCAAAAATTATAAATCTCCCTGAACATTGATTAAAAGATCATGGTTGGTGTGCGTCGCTTGATCCTTCATGGCTCATAGGTGTGTAGGAGGCTCTTGTGGGCTCCTCGGGTCTGTCCTGGTGTTGTCGTGTCTCCTTCATGCACCGCCCTATACATTGCAATCTCTTGTCTATGGTTTGTAGTCTTTCATCCCTACGCTGATCCATATGCTGCTCTACAGCTATTAATCTCTCATTCATTCGCTGTTCTACCGCCATAAGCCTCTCACCCATATGCTGCTCCATAGCCATCAGTCTCTCACTCATTCGTTGTTCCATGGCCATCAGCCTTTCGTCAAAGCATTGGGATCTGGCCTCCACTACTGCTATAATCTCCCTCTGCATGGTTTGGATGAGGACCTCCATACCTGCCTGGCTTTGCTCCATCCCGGATCTAGGTGGTGGTGGAGGAGCTGCTGAAGTAAATGCCCCCGGAGAATCTAGACGATCATAGGGGTGATAGCTCCTATATGTCTGGGGATCTACCTCCGAAGCATGCATGGAAGGAGGAGGGTGTATCTGACCTTCTGGAGGAACTGGCTGCGATAGTGAAGCATGAAAAAGACCACTCAAGTTAATGTCAAAGTCATCCAAATTGATGTCCATATCCGTATAGTCTCGAGGCGAGTGAGGCCTTTCTTCTTCTGGATGTGGACGATAATATTCCCCGTCTGTCTGAGGGCGTGAAGGTTCTCCTTCCACTGGTTACGGATGGTAGCACTCCTCATCTGTCCGAGGTTGTAGAAGCTCCTCCTCCACTGGTTGCGGATGATAATATTCCTCACCTGTCTGGGGTTGTGGAGGCTCTTCTTCCACTGGTTGCGGGCAATAGTACTCCTCATCTATCTGAGGTTGTGGAAGATCTCCCTCATCCTGAAAATGATCTTCGAACGGTGTGGCAACCGTGAGTGGAGGCAAACGGTACATCCGTCGAGTTTCTGCTATAGTAAGAAGTCTATACTCTCCTGCTTGTCCAGGAAACTTCTCAACCATACCCATACATTTAGCAAGGGCCCAATCGACATAAATGTCTTTGTCCACAGGCTGGCCAAACGTGTTGGGGTCGTGCCCTAGTTGTAGTAGCAACCTGGTGACTACCTCGCCAATACATATCTGCGCCGTAGCTCTCCAAGTCTGTCTAACCATGCCGGCTATGATCTTGTGACTAATATTGAGTGGGGCCCCTGTTGCCACAGCCCATAGACTCCAAATCTCTGCTGTACTGATGGCGCTAGGACTACCAGTTCTGCCCAAGTAGCTGCTGGCTAAAAGCCTCTGAACATACCTGTATACCTGCGAGGCCAATAAAGTGCTCTTCGCCGTGTTGCGCTCATAATGGGCCCCTGACGCCGCGATCATTTCCCATTGATGTGCCAAAACAACTCTGTCTGGTACTTGTACCCGATTTCCCGTCGGAAGACCCATGATCTATGCAAAATCCTAGCGACTCATCGTATGCTCTGTATCTTGGACCCGAAAATATATAGCCTCAGGGTCTGTGTTTGATCTTGAAAGCCCCCCATACTTAAGCGTAGCTAGGAACTCCCTAGTAACTCCTGGGTAAGTGAGGAAAGCTGGTGTGAGGAAATCCGTCCAACCCATGGCTGCTAACAGCCTGCTAACTTCTTCCCACATGCCCATCTGCTCTAAGAATGTTTGGGATATAAATTTACTGGACAAGAGTCGCGAATCACCTAACGATCTAAACTTCCGCCTTTATGTAGCATCCATCCACGTTGGAGGTGGAGCATCTGCTGGTTCTCTAGACGGAGCACGTCGTGTCGGCATCCTGAAAAGAGAAAAATTTACACAATTATTCATTTATATACAATCTTTTCGCATACTCCCTGAATTGCTGAGGTGTGCTTGTAGATAAGTTTCATTGTCTAATGTCTCCTGCAAAATCAAAGCCAATGCCCAAAGGCAAATTATGTATGTGAATATGCACATGCTCATGTAAAATGTAAGCGATGAATCCATCCGGGTGGCCTGGGTATCGAGGCTTTGAGTCGTAATGCTTCTTGGCTGAGGGATTCTGATTCATAATTTTCTCAGAGTGAATGGTCAAGCGCGTATTTTTGCCCCCGGTCAGTGGGCACATGGCTTGAATTTTGAATTATATCTTGAGTTAGGCTTCGTCCTATCTCAAGCAGAGTCATCAGAGTTTATGCTACCTTATCCCTCCTTGCATCAAAAGTCATTATTTTAAAGGTAGTGCGCCCCTTGTGGGTTTTCACACTAGCTTTTCTTTGTGGGGAATGCGTCATTTCGAGGATTTTCACATAACCCTATGCCTTATTTTTGCCTAGGATGGACCCAACCCATCCTAGCGGTTATTATTATTATTATTATTATTATTATTATTTTGTAGGACAGACTGCCCATATCCAGGTTTTCACCCTTCCCCTTGGCCTAACTTTTGCTTAGAGAGCCAGTTACGGTGTTCATCTCTAACGGCCTTTTTTTTTTTTTTAGCTAAACCCTTTGCTGGCAAAACAATGGCGAACAATCGCACACATCTAAAAATAATGTATTACTTCTCCAGAAGGGAAGATAATGGCATTACGCAAAATGAGCATACATTCGCGTACATGTAAATGTCTCCACGTGATTTCATTATACATGACCATTATTTAACATTAGGCTCAAAATACGAAACCGTATCTAATCTCGAGATGGATCCTGAAAGCATCAAACTCCTGTTATCAATCAGCCCTCTCGGGTTTTCATGATTGACCATTTTCTCTCAGCCTTTAACTTTTGCCCAAGATGCCTTTTTTTCGGTTTTCACCTTGACAAGGCGCCCGATTTTAACAAGGCCGCTTTTCTTTCGGTTTTCGACCCGTGGGGCATTTATTCTCTTTATTTTTATTTTAGTCTTTAGCCATGTGTAGACACCGGGTCCTGAGTAAGCCTAGATCGAAGTTACCCAATGATGATAATTGCCTTCACAGGCTTAAAAGGTTAAAAGTGATGGTTTTCTCGTCAAATTTGCATTTTAGAGTGAAAAATTAAAAAATAATAAAAAAATATTTAAAAAATTAATTTTGAAAAATGGGGGCTTAAAATTATGATGTTTTTACTCAATTTAAAATTTAAAAAAAAATAGAAAAAAATAAAAAAATTTTCGGACCGCGAGTGTCGGGCGCGGCAGCGCGCTGGCGCCCAGCACGCAGACGCCCAGGCACCCAGCGCGCTGGGCGCAATTTGGCGACGCGCAGCGTCGCCATTGCCGCGCGTCGCTAAAGAGCGACGCGCTGCGCGTCGCACCGTGCGCTGAGGTGCGCGATTTTCGCACCTCTGCGCGCGGATTTCGAGCGCCTCGCTGCGTGAGTCCCCGTCGCTCTATAGCGACGGGCAGCGTCCCTCTATAGCGACGGGCTTCCTGGCCGTCGGTACAGGGTCTGATGCCCTATTTCCCTTTTTTCCGATTTTTTCACCCAAAAATCCGTTTTTTATCCCATTTTTTTGGGGTTTTTGACTTTAAATTAAATTCTAAAATATTTTTTTAGATAATTAATTAATAAAACTTGATTTTATCATTAAAAATAAAAGAATTTTGTGTTAAAATAGGTTTGTTTTCCTTAATTAAATGAGGGCAACCTATTTTATTCTATAAAGAGTTTATGATGAAATCAAAAGGCTCCTCCACACATTTTTTAGACCTAAAATTTCCAGAATTCTTCTTCTTCTTCCACTAAAATTCCAGATTTATTCCCCAACAAAAAATCAAAAAGAAAAATCAAATGTTTCATTCTTTTTCCAACATAATTTCTTCTAAACATATTTTTTAGAGGAAGTTTTGTTGTTTGATTTAATTTTTGAGACAAATAGAATAATTATTTGTTCTCAAAATTATTTTTAATCTTTTATTTTGTGTTCAATAAAACTTTTTCATTGATTTTGTTTTGAATCTCTTTTTGATAAAAAATTGATTTTGAGACAAATAAAATAATTGTTTGTCATCAAAATCTAATTTTTATTTGATTTTCTAAAATAAAACTTCAATCAATTTTTTATGAACAAAGTGATTGATTGTTCTTGAAATCATTTTTCTTTATTTTAATCAATAAAAACTTTTTTTTGATCAAAATCATTTCTTTAGGCAAAGGTATCAATTCTTTGTTCTTAAAGAATTTTTGAAGTTTTATTTTAGAAAATCAAATAAAAATTAGATTTTGATGACAAACAATTATTTTATTTGTCTCAAAATCAATTTTTTATCAGAAAGAGATTCAAAACAAAATCAATGAAAAAGTTTTATTGAACACAAAATAAAAGATTAAAAACAATTTTGAGAACAAATAATTATTCTATTTGTCTCAAAAAATAAATCAAACAACAAAACTTCCTCTAAAAAATATGTTTAGAAGAAATTATGTTGGAAAAAGAATGAAACATTTGATTTTTCTTTTTGATTTTTGGTTGGGGAATAAATCTGGAATTTTAGTGGAAGAAGAAGAAGAATTCTGGAAATTTTAGGTATAAAAAATGTGTGGAGGAGCCTTTTGATTTCATCATAAACTCTTTATAGAATAAAATAGGTTGCCCTCATTTAATTAAGGAAAACAAACCTATTTTAACACAAAATTCTTTTATTTTTAATGATAAAATCAAGTTTTATTAATTAATTATCTAAAAAAATTATTTTAGAATTTAATTTGAAGTCAAAAACCCCAAAAAAATGGGATAAAAAATGGATTTTTGGGTGAAAAAATCGGAAAAAAAGGTTGAAAAGAGGGAAATAGGGCATCAGACCCTGTACCGACGGCCAGGAAGCCCGTCGCTATAGAGGGACGCCGCCCGTCGCTATAGAGCGACGGGGACTCACGCGGCGAGGCGCGCGAAATCCGCGCGCAGAGGCGCGGAAATCGCGCGCCTCAGCGCACGGTGCGGCGCGCAACGCTGCGCGTCGCTCTTTAGCGACACGCGGCATTGGTGACGCTGCGCGTCGCCGAATCACGCCCTGCGCGCTGGCCGCCTGGCGACTGCGCGCTGCCGCACCCGACACTCGCAGTCCGAAAATTTTTTTATTTTTTTTCTATTTTTTTTTAAATTTTAAATTGACTAAAAACATCATAA
This sequence comes from Excoecaria cochinchinensis, assembly GCA_947683425.1. NCBI lineage: Eukaryota > Viridiplantae > Streptophyta > Magnoliopsida > Malpighiales > Euphorbiaceae > Excoecaria > Excoecaria cochinchinensis. The sequence goes on from CANTUQ010000004.1 coordinate 25,501,257, forward strand.
TTTTAAGCCCCCATTTTTTAAAATTAATTTTTTAAATATTTTTTATTATTTTTTAATTTTTCACTCTAAAATGCAAATTTGACGAGAAAACCATCACTTTTAACCTTTTAAGCCTGTGAAGGCAATTATCATCATTGGGTAACTTCGATCTAGGCTTACTCAGGACCCGGTGTCTACAGTTGCCCCCAGTTTAGGGGAATCTAGTACACTAGTGTCTAGGTGAGCCTAAACTCAAAGAAGAAAAGGAAAGAGACGCGTACCTGAGTCGGCCGTCTTTCCGAACTGGAGAATTCTGAGATGGTGGTTATTACCATGGTGTGTTTCTGTTTGTTAAAGCGGTGCTATCTGTGAGCCCTTCGGTTGATTGCCCCCTGAGAGGTCTTCGGTTCATCGATCGTTTGTTTGCCCCCTGAGCGGTCTTCAGTTTTCTGATCATTTGCCCCCAGAGAGGTCTTCAGTTCATTGCCCCCTGAGAGGTCTTCAATTCATTGCCCCCTGAGAGGTCTTCAATTCATTGCCCCCTGAGAGGTCTTCGATTTTGCTACTCCCTGAGAAGTCTTTGGTTGATTGCCCCCTGAGAGGTCTTCGATTTACTGCTCATTTGCCCCCTGAGAGGTCTTCGGTTCATTGCCTCCTGAGAGGTCTTTGGTTGATTGATCGTTTGCCCCCTGAGAGGTCTTCGGTTCATTGATCTTTTGCCCCCTGAGAGGTCTTCAATTTGCTGCTCCCTGAGAAGTCTTGGATTTGCTGCTCCCTGAGAAGTCTTTGGTTGATTGCCCCTTGAGAGGTCTTCAATTTATTGCTCCCTGAGAAGTCTTTGATTTACAGCTCCCTGAGAAGTCTTTGGTTGATTGCCCCCTGAGAGGTCTTCGATTTGCTACTCCCTGAGAAGACTTTGATTGATTGCCCACTGAGAGGTCTTTGGATGGTGCTTGGATTTGATGATTAAGCTGGTATGTGGATTGATGATTTGATCGATGTCTGGATTGATGATTGACTTGAGGTTTTGATTGATGATTTGACCGATGTCATCACTCGGCTTTTGTCGGTGTCTGCCTCAAGTCTCTCTTTCTGCAAAATAAGGAAACTAAACTATGCAAAAATGGTGAGCATGCAAGTGAAATGCATAAATTATGCAGGAATGCAGGATGAAAATTCATCTATGTGAACTTGAAGATGATAGCCGGGCTAGCTGCAATTTGCGATATAATTGATGCCTTTTGAGTTGCTTTTGAATTTCATGCCCTTCGGGATCATGAGGTTCTCACCTGGTACCTGTAGTCATTATTTGAAAGTAGTGCGTCCCTTGTGGATTTTCACACTAGCTTTTCTTAGTGGGAAATGCGTCCTTTGTGGATTTTCACATAACCCTGTGCCTTATTGTTTGCCTGGAATGGACCCAACCCAATCCAGCGGCTTTTCTCTTTCTTCTTTATTTTTTTTTTGAAGGACAGATTGCCTGTTTTCAGGTTTTCACCCTATCCTTTTGCCTAATTTTTGCTTAGAGCGCCAGTTACGGTTTTCACTCTAACGGCTCTTTTTTTTTTTTTTTTTTTAAGATGGCTGAAGTTGTTGGCAAGAACCTTTCGGGAGTCTTAGGACATGGTTGCATGAGCTTGATTTTGCACATGTAATTAATTTATTTCACTTTAATTCATCATTATTTTTAACATGTAATTAATAAATTCATTTTAATTGATCTTTTTGCCATGTAAATGGTTTATATCATTTGTGAACATATTTAATTAATCATATTGTTCATTTAATTGTTTTCATCATTCTTTAATTGTTTTCATTTATTATTCTTTTCTTTATCATTTTATATATTCTTTGATTCGTTTATACTTATCATCATTATTTTCATCATGTGTATATTTTCATGTACTAATTAATTAACATGTTTTATTTTATTTTCATCACATCATTTAATCATTTATCACACATAATCCATGTTTCCCATTTTATTTTGGTTTGTTAATATTTTTGATTCCATTATCATTCTTTTCATATGATCTTATTTTATTTTAATTTGTTATTCATTACTTTGTATGTTTAATTGATTTAATTACTAACATTATTTTATTTGTATTTTGTTTTTATGTCTAAACTCATTTTTCGCTTGGGCGTTTTTGCGAGCACATCGGGAGGTCCAAAAAGGTTCGTTTGGTTCATATATTTATTTTCTTTATTTGTAATATTTTATTTAATTTTGCCATATAATTTTCTTGTAAAATTATTTATTTAGGCTCGTTAGAAAGAAAATCACAAAAACGTTTCTATTAATTAACTTGACATTCTTTTTCTAAATAAAAGGGGACCAATGTCCTAGTTTTTCATACCCAAATAAATCATCACATCAAAACTGTTTCATAATAAATATGCATGCGAGGACCAATGTTCTCACTATTAATGAATAACCCGTTTTATGCATGTATTTCACTTTTATAAATGGGAGTTGTATTCCGCTTCTATTGTTATTGTAATTTATTTTTAAATGCTTTATTTTGGATTTTGCTTACATTTACCGCTTTTGATATGAATGATTGTGCCTTTAATTTAAATTGCATTGTGTGGAAAGTTGATAAAACAATGAATTCAAAACTTAATTATAATATTAATCAAGGTATAAATAAATGAGAAGTCTCGAACCAGCTCTGGTCTTTGGGCTCAAGAGGCTAGAGGTTTACCCTCCAAGACACCTCTTGTGTCACGAGACTTTAGCGTTAATCTTAGGCTCCTTAGGGCGAGAGGTTTACCTTCCAAGACCCCTTTGGCTGGCCCAAAATGGATACTATGCGTAGTCTTAGGCTCTCCGAGGCGAGAGAAACTTTCCCAATGTTCTATTGGGTGGCGACTCCATGAAACCTCCTTGTTGCCCAACATAGATGCACTTGTGATTTATTGCAAGCTGTCAACGGACCCACAATGCCCCGATCGCCCACGTGCGGGTGGTCCGAAAGGGCGGCAGCGGGGATCCGGCGCGCGTCACACCATGGAACCTCTTTAATCTGTCGACGTTGACTGGTTCCTTGAACTCATTTCTGTCACTGTCCGTCAAGATTGCAGCCCCTCTGGATAATATCTTCTTCAGAACAAAAGGTCCTTCCCAAGTCGGTCTAAATTTACCACGAAAGTCGGGAACCCCCGGCCTCATTTGGTTGAAGACCAAATCTCCTTCTCTTAAGGGGTGCTTTTTGACTTTCTTCCCAAAAGATCGAGCTAATCTCTTCTGGTAAACCTGATTGTAATAATAGGCCCGCATCCTATCCTGATTTAGCAAGTTCAGTTGTAGCAACCGCTGCTGCGTCCATTCTGTTTCTGGCAGCTGGGCCTCTGATATTACTCTCAATGATTTGAGCTCGATTTCTACTGGTAAAACTGCCTCTGTCCCATAGACTAGGGAGAAGAGGGTGGCTCCTGTCGAAGTCCTGATACTGGTCCTGTAGCCCCAGAGTGCGAAAGGTAACTTTTCTGCCCAATCTTTATAAGTCTGTACCATCTTGGCCAATATTCTTTTGACATTCTTATTCGCCGCCTCAACTGCTCCATTAGCCTGCGGTCGGTATGGAGAGGACTTGTGATGTTGGATTCCATACTTTTGGAGCATCCGCTTGGTTTTCGCCAAGAATTGTACCCCGTTATCTGACATGACGTGGTGTGGGAGGCCATATCTACGTATCAAATTTCGCTCGATGAACTTGGCCATATCCCTAGCGTCCACCTTTCTGAAGGATTCAGCTTCGACCCACTTAGAGAAATAATCAATAGCGACCACAATAAACCTGTGCCCGTTAGATGCTGTAGGATGTATCTCCCCTATTATATCTATTCCCCAAGCTGCAAATGGCCACGGAGACGTCAAATTGTGTAATTCTGAAACCGGCACGTGCCTCATGACTGCGTATTGCTGGCATAACTGGCATTGCTTCACATACTTTGAATAATCAGCGTCTATTGTAATCCAATAAAATCCTTGGCACATGATCTTCTTTGCCAAGGCTAAACCGTTCATGTGGGCTCCGTAAACACCGGCATGAATTTCTTCCATAATCTTTTCAGCTTCTTTCTCTGCTAAACACCTCAATTGAATACCATCCACTTGTCTTTTGTACAGTGCCCCATCCACACTAATGAATTGAGAGGACAACTTTTTAATCATTCTTTGATCCTTCTCAGTGGCCTCTTCCGGGAAAACCGACCTCTCTAAATAATTCTGGATATCGTAATACCAAGGTTTTCCGTCGCCAACCCCAACATCCATCACCCTTTCAGCTTGAAAGCATGGCCTATCCAAACTAAAGACCAGCACCGACTTCATAACCACTCCTTTTGGGTTATCCCATATAGATACAAGGGTGGCTAGGGCATCAACTAATTGGTTCTCATCTCGAGGCACATGGCTAAAAATGCAGACTTCAAATTGACTACTTAGTCCCGTCAAACACTCCACATACGGTAGCAACCGTTCTTCCTTGATGGACCATTCACCCCTGACCTGATGGACCACTAAGGATGAGTCTTCGAAAACCTCCGCTACTTTCGCCCCCACGGCTGAGAGTGCTTCTAACTCGAAGATGCAAGCTTCCTACTCAGCTTCATTATTGGTGGCTCCATATCTTAACTTCTTAGCTAAGGGGAGTTTTTCACCCTCTGGGGTAACCAAGATTACTCCTACTCCAGGTCCCTTGCTATTCACTGCCCCATCGAAGTACATCTGCCACTTCTGTGATGTGATGGCCAATACATCTTCATCAGGAAATTCGTATTCCAATTAGTCACCTTCGATTGGATGGTTAGCTAAGAACTCTGCAACTACCCGACCCTTAATGGTCTTTCTGGTGATGTACTCCACCTCAAACTCTCTTAGCAATAACAGCCATCTTCCCATTTTTCCTAGCAGAGAGGGTGCCTCCTGAAGGTATCGGAGAGGATTTTGCTTTGCGACTGCCTGCACCTTGTAAGAATGGAAATAGTGCCTTAGTTTCTTTGAAGCCCAAATTACTGCTAAACAAATCTTTTCCACCTCGACATATTTGGCTTCATAAGGAAGGAATTTCTTACTGAGGTAGTAAACTGCAAACTCAACCCCGAACTCATCTTCTTGGGCCATCATAGCGCCTACAGAATTTTCTTCTATTGCTAGATAAAGGATTAATGGCCTGGCCGGCTGCGGTGGCCACAGAACTGGTGGGTGTAAAAGATATTCCTTGATAATATCAAAAGCTTTCTGGCAGTCATCGTTCCACCTAACTGGCTGATTCTTCTTAAGGAGCTTAAAAATCGATTCGCATACCGAAGCAAGCTTGGAAATGAACCTGCTAATATATTGCAATTTGCCTAAAAAACTCCTAACTTCTTTTTCCTTCCGAGGCGTTTGCATCTCCCTGATTGCTTTAACCTTATCTGGGTCTACTTCAATTCCCCTTTGACTCACCACATGGCCTAACAGTTTACCTGAGGTTACCCCAAAGATGCATTTCTTAGGGTTAAGACGAAGGTTGTACTTGTCAATCCTCTGAAAGAACTTTTCCAAGGCCTCAAAATGTCCCTCTCGAGTGGCCGACTTGATCATCATGTCATCGACATACACTTCCACTTCTTTGTGGATTAAGTCATCCAGGATCTTGGTGGCCATTCTTTGGTATGTTGCTCCTGCATTCTTTAGTCCAAATGGCATAACCCGGTAGGCAAATGTGCCCCACTCAGTGATGAAGGCCGTCTTAATCCGATCCGTGATCTTATTGAGGATTTGGTTGTATCCCGCATATCCATCCACGAAACTGTACATCGTGCAAGCTGCAGCACTATCGACCAGCACATCAATGTGGGGCAATGGAAAATCATCCTTCGGACATGCTTTGTTCAAATCTCGGTAGTCCACACATACCCGAACCTTTCCATCCTTTTTAGCTATAGGGATGACGTTAGCCAACCATGTTGGGTACTGAACCTCTATTAGAAACTTTGCTTCAATCTGTTTATGCACCTCTTCTTTTACCTTTACGGCCCATTCTGGTCTGAGCCTCCTAAGCTTCTGTTTAACTGGCTTACATTCTGGATAGGTCGCAATGGCATGTTCAGCTACTTCTTGATCAATTCTTGGCATATCTTCACAGGTCCAGGCAAAGACTTTTTCATATTTTTTTAATATTCTCTCAAAATTTTCACTCTCTTCAGGAGTCACATCAGATGCTATCAGGACTTCCTTTGGGTTTTCCAAATCCCGAGATTAAATGAGGTGGTATTAGTTGAGTTAATGTCAAATATGAATGATTCATGTTCGTGATCGTGCACAATGAAATCATGAGAAACATCACACAAGTAAGCAAAGTCATTCATCTTATTGAAACACTCGAAATTACAAGCATGATTGTCAAACAGTTCAGGAGTAAAAAGTACATCAGAAAAGCTATCATCAGCGTCCTCTGCTGATACCGATGGTGAAGTTGATGGCCCAATGCCTTGGTTGTCCGCAATCTCCAGGTCCTCCAATTCTGGCATTACCACCTTAGCCTCCATTTTTCCATTGCCTTTCACCCGCATGGCTAGCAGGCTGTCAGTTACGACCTCTTCAGGAACTTCCCGATCCCATACCAAACTTTGATTGAAAATCTCCTCATCCCAAAAACCTTCTACTGACTTGACCATTCCGTCGGACCAGTCAAAAACATCATTAAAAATCTCAAAACCCGGAGTGATCTTGCCACCAATCCACTGTGGCTCAGCCTCCCCACAATAGGCACATGCTGATGCTGCTGGCATGAAACTTTCTAAAATATGCGGGATCTCTACATGCTTCTTCACGAGCTTATTTTTCTTAGTTTCAGCGGTATAACCCAACCCTCTTCTATCCTTTTGCCCTCTCGTAGTGACAGGTGCCTGGAGCCCTTGCGAGTTTTTGCCTAAACCGGCTCCCGGGAGCAAGTTCATCTTCTTCATCATACCGACGACCTGAGGGGTCCCCTCTAGACCATCTTCTTCATCCACCACGGCCACATGGAACCCACTGAAGGGTTGATTGGAAATCCCGAGGACTGATACTTGATTATTGTTGGCTGCTTTGACTGTCACGACCTGGCCTTCATAAGGGATTTTGATCATTTGGTGGAGGGTGGACGGAACCCCTCCTAGTTTGTGAAACCAAGGCCTTCCTAGTAGTACTGCGAAGTTGGCTGGGATAGGCAGGATGACAAATTCAGTTTCTGTCTCAACTGGCCCAGTTTTTACTTGTGCCTTGAAAGTCCCAGCAGCTCGTCTTCTTGAATTGTCATAGGCAGTAATGGTAAGGTCAGATTTACTCAATAGGCTCTCATTCATCCCAAAAGCAGACAATGCCACTAGTGGACATATGTTGATGGAAGACCCGTCGTCCACCATGACGCAAGCCGTATGCTTCCCATTAATTTGGGCTCTGATGTACAGGGGGCGATTGTGATTGCGACCCTCAATTGGTAAGTCAGCGTCGGTGTAGACTACATTTTCTCCAGATCCCCCTTTTACCATGTCCAATAACTCGGTGGGTGAAATGGTGGTAGCAACTGTTGATTCACACAAGGCTTCCACTAGCTTTTATCTGTGACTCGAAGACTGTCTCAGCAGGTCCCACACCGATATCTGAGCCGATGTCTTCTTCAGCTATCTCATTATCCCATCCTCCTCGAGTTCCTTTTCTGCAGGCGCAGGCACTGGATCTTGAGGCCTCTCCACCTCTGGAATCACTCTACCACTTCGGGTCACAGCTTGTACCTCTTGCACCTTCTCTTCACCCTCAGAATTCCACGCGTCCTCTAGCTCGTCAACTTTTCCATCCTCGCCTTCGCTGGTCAAGTCCCAATATTCTATCATGCCAACCTGAAGTTTCTCTTCATTAACCCCCTGCTCGGGACGAATAATGGCCACATAATCATTACCATAAAGGTCTCTTAACACGTACCCTTCCTGCAGGCTTGAACCTATCATAAAAACAGGTGGGGGAACAGCATTATACCCAGCCATCTTTTCCTTTTCCCTCTTCTGAGGATCGAAAATCTGTTTACTGTCAATCAAATCTTGAATATGGTGCCTCAGCCTCGCACAGTTGTCTGTCAGATGCCCAGTGTGTTGGTGGAATTCACAATATTCATTGTCTCTGTGCCCCGGCTGCCCTTGGGTTCTACATGGCCTAGGTGGCAACGGTTGTAGTTTTCCCAATTTTATTAATCGCTTCAATACCCAGGATAAAGGTCGACCTAAGTTTGAGAAGTGCCGTTAGTTCACTCCTGTGGTTGAAACCTCGGCCGTCCTTATGATTTTATTACCATTGCTAGAACTTGCCAACTTGCTTGCCCCCAGATTACTGTAGCTCTTTCTAGCATAGGCCTCATTGCTTGTCGTCCTCGCTATGTACTCACTCTCTGCTTCTATGGCAATATCTTTTAAAGACTCCCAATCTCTCAACCCTTTCATTTTCAATCCGTCCCTTAGATATGGGCAGGCATTCCTGACAAACAATCGAATCTGGTCAGGAGTATCCGGTTTACGCTTCATTTCCATAACTCGATTCCTCCATCGAGTGAGGTACTCGTGAAAAGATTCCCCTGGCTTTTGCTGCAGCAGCTCTAAATCTTTCAGCGTGATCTCCATCCTAGTGCTGCAATCATACTGCTTTAAGAATTCTTCAGTCAAGAAGTCCCAATCTTCTTTGGATCTTCTGTCTAACCCATAATACCAGCCGATTGCAGGCCCCATAAGGCTCAAGCATAAGTATTCAATTTTTTGCTTCCTGGTTAGAGTTGTCCCCTTCATTACTAATGAATACTGTTTGATATGCGCCATGGGATCAGAAGTACCATCAAACTTAGGGATATCGGGCATCTTAAAATTAAGGGGAATTAGGTCATCACTATCCAACTCCCGGTCTTCAGGGTTCATTCCTCTCCCCACAGTCAGCATCCTTGTCATAGCTTCGAACCTCTCTTCCATCTTTTTCCACATTGCTTCCTCGACTTTAGGTGCTTTACCCTTCACTGGGACTGGGACCTCCAGGTCATCTTCAAAGGAATCATTATCAAGGTCTACAACCCTTTTTGGTTCGGGTGCACCCCTAGGTTCAATCACTGGCGAGCGTAAAATCACCGGAGGATCCTCCTTGCCCAAATCTTGCCTCTCTTGTCCCACTACAGGAGCAACTGGTGGCTGCCCAATAGGTTGGGTCATTATGGGAGCATTTGATGGTTGCCCCGCAGACTGTGTCATCATAGTGGTCAAATTTCCCATCATCGTCAACATTTTATTTTCAAACTCTTCCAATCTCTTACCCACTTCCTCAGCAACCAATGCACAAGTAGCCTCTAATTCTCTGGGAATTTCAGCCATACTGGATGTCGCTGAAGATGAAATCTTACTGCTTTCTGTATCTGACTCTTGAACTGATACCCCTCCAGGCGACCCGAAGATAGGATTCCTGATCAGCCGTCCACTAGGATCTCTAGACCACCCGAATGAATCTATGATGGCTGCATAACTCACTTTGTTAGAATGATGCGTGAATGACGTACATGGTGCATGATCGTGAGCTATGCAACACGTCACGGCCACATACAAGCAAGTAGATCCTTCCAACCTTATAGCTCCCGCACATGAGGTCAATTGGTCTCTTCCTAGGTGGGCTTAATCCGTGGGTCAACGGGGGACCCAAAGAGCGTGTTAGAGCATGACGTCTCTCAAGATGTGCATACGTATGATTTTTGGCCATTGTGTATTTGGACACTTCAACCAAATTAAGGTGAGGTTATCAAAGCTTTAAAGCTTTCTATAGAAGACCACTTAATTTGTTTGATCTTGTTTAATACACGATAACCCACGTAGCAAGCACTGTATTAAGGTACATACCACCTAGGGGAAGTATCTATTGCCATTATATGAGCTTTGGTCAAGGTGGTGTTGCTTTAGGGCTACCCAAGCGTGATCCCTGCCAACTAGTCTAGACCAGTCGGGTCACCATTTGATATACCTTGATGGTACGAGGCTTGGGCTGGTGGTTATCCTTAACACTTCCCCAAATTGAGTGAAAATGAGGTCGTGCTTCAGGAACGCACCGAGGTTAAAAGAGGGACCAAACTAGCATAATTCTAAGGCTCTAGCATGAATGCAATGCAATTTAGATGAGAGATGGAATTTTAGTTTTAAAAACCCAATTATATATTTTAACCAAGACACTTTTAGAGCAAAGTCACAAACTAGGTCCCCAGTGGAGTCGCCACTGTGACGCGCGCCGGAACCAGCAAGGCCCTCGCTGAACCCGCTTTAGGATTCGAGGGATTGGTTCGCGTCTTTTCCGATCTTAGGTGTTATGAGATATTTTTCGGCACCTCCTTTTACAATAGAACATTGAAAATGACCATTTATCGCCATAATACCTTTAGGCACTTTTGAGGTACTTTGGAGTCGCCACCCAATTTACAAGAGATTGGGAAAGTTTTACCTCTTATCGGTCTAAACCAGAGATGGTGTTCGGAACTTCACACTTATTTATGTCTTGGTTAACTATAAATGAGTTTTTAAATTATAAAATTTCATCCCTCTTCTCACGCGATTAATACAATTTATTAAAGAGCACATCAATCACATATAAAACGATAAATAAAAATAAAGATAAAGATAAAAATAAATTACAACAAAATTAGGGGCGGAATGCAACCCCCATTGTAAATAAAACATAAATCATAGATAAAACGGGGTATTTATTAAGGATGAGGACATTGGTCCTCTCATGCATAAATAAAAAAATTATTTTGAAGTGACCATTTATTTCGGATGGAAAATTAGGACACTGGTCCCATTTTATTAGAAAAAACATAATTTTATTTGTAGAAATATTTTTGTGTGTTTTTTGATTAAGCGTGCATAAAATAAATGGTTCAATTAATTATTGCATGCCAAATAACTCAATAAAACAAATAAAAAAAATAACAAGTACAATAAAAATAATAATAATTCTCTGGTCTCCTCTTCCATTCGCACGGATGCTCAAACAGGGGAACACAAGAATTTGACACAAAAAAAAAAGCACAAGTAAAATTGATGTTAGTGTCCAAACAAAATTCAATTAAACAGAAAAATAATAAACTAGGTAAAATATGCATATTAAGCGACTAGTAAATTAAATAATACATGAAGCTAAATTGACATATTAAAATATTACATTAAATGGTAAAGAAAATAACAATAATAGCAATAGTAATAACAATAATATTAAATAAATAGTGATAATGACGACAAAGACGACAAGAATAATAATAATAATAATAATGATAATAATGATAATGTGTAATGATAAATAATGACAATAGTAATATTAATGAAAATAACAGTAATAATAATAATGATAATAATAATAATAATGATGAACGATGAAATGAAACAATGGAAAAAATAATATTAGAAACCTTAGATCTATGTAAGAAAACACAGAAAATAATTAAAAACCAAACAAATGCAAAGGTCCACATGGTTAACACTTAATTAGCAAGGGTTATGTTAAAAACGTATATAATGATGATGATAAAAATAAATATTAATGCTTATGATAATAAGAACGATAATAAAAATAATAAGCCAATGAAATTAAGTGAATAAATAAAAGGAAAAACATGCACCACGCGATAATAACATTTAAGCATACATAAATTATAAAAGGGTGATAATAAAAGAGAAAATCATACAAATCCCGTTTTTTTAACATTATATAGATCTATCCATTTTTATGCCACCGACAAAATGAGAAGATGAATATTCATGCTAAAAAGATAGATCTCAAATCAAAAAAACACATACATGTATTAATTCACAAAAATAACAACGTAACATAACTTAAGATAAATGAACATGAATAAATTGAAGTAAAAATGAGATGAAAAATAGGTCCAAGAATCTTTACCCTCAGAGTTAAATGATATTGAAGAAAGATAGTCCGATCTAATCTCTTGTCAAGATTCGAAAATTAACTCGAAAATGTGTTCAAGTAAATCTTGAGTTTATGTCTAAAAAACTCAAGAACACCAACAAGAAAAATGATTTGATTTTTTTGTTTGATATGTGATCTGAAAATTCAAGTTAAGGAATTGATTTTCCTTTCTCAAAGGTTTCAAGATCAATAAAAAATTTTTAGAGATAAAAAAACTAGAGTGAAATTTAAGATAAAAACTTGTAGATTAAAAGAAAAGAATTAAGAGAATTGAGGAAATGATTTTTGTTTTGGAGAATAATAAAAGATGAAATCCAAGAACATTGAACTCTTTTGTTTTTCCAGCAAAATCCACTAACTCCCCTCAAGAATCTCTTTCTCAAATGACTTAGGAAAAAATCTTTTTTGGAGAGAATTTTTCTTACGCTCTCAAGACCAATCTTTCTTTTTTTTTTTCTAAAATGAAATCTAACTCCCGTAAAAACCTACCATCCTCTGCCCTCTCCAGCTCCCCTCAGATTTCCCCAAGATTCCCCCTCATAAATTTTCAACAAAACACACTCAAAAATCCAAAATTAAATCCCTAAAGTCAAATTTGGACAATTAACATTTTTTATTTATTTTTAATTATTTTTGTCATTTTTTGAATTTTAATTCCCACCCAATTTGACCAATATTTATTAAATTTGAGTAAAATCTGAAAAAATCTCAAGGAAAAATATTTTTTTTAACTTAAAAAGTGAAAAACATGAATTTCAGCAGAAATGGGCGGTTGCGGCGGGGACTGGGCAGGATCGGCCAGATTTCTCGCCGATCCTGGGCGAGCTGGCGCGCAGCGTGCGCATCTCGCTGCGTGCTGCGTGCAGCGGGGGTTTTAGCGACGCGCAACGGTGCGTCGCTCTTTCTCGCGTAGGGGCGCTGCGCAGCGCCCAGCGCCAGCGCGCCGCCACGCCCGACATTCGCGATTTTTTATTTTTTTTTCAAATTTTTTTTTTTCAAAAAATATAATGAAATGAAATACAAAAACATGGATAAAAATACAAATACAAATAAAATAAAAATAAGAATGAACACTTTAAAAGAATTTTGAGGAAAATAAAAGAACTTGACAAAGAAATGACCGATTCCTATTTTCTTGCTCACGAATTGGCCTTTATTTTCATCATCGGGTAATCCTAATCTTGGACCGACTCGGGACCTGGTGTCTACAATGTGTTAAGTTACATATTTTTTATTATGCCATCTAATTAATTTGTGATACATTATGCATGTTGTTTTATTTATTTTAATTCATTTTTTACATGTTACATGTTTAATTCATTTTTCATTACTAACATCATCTTTATTTGTGTTTTTATTTCAATACTTTTTTTTCATGTGTGAGTTTTCCAATGCCAAGTGGGAGCCCATGGAAGTTTAAAGACACCATTTTGGTGGAGTTTATATATTTTTTTTAGCATTTTTAGCATTATTTTGCTTTTTATTTGCTTTTATTATTTAATATGTAATTTGTAATAAGTTTGTTTATTTTCATGCACGTTAATTAAAAGTTGCATAAAGTTTTATATTAAATAAATTGGGATTTTTTCTAACAAAATGGGACCAATGTCCTAGTTTTTTCATCCAAATAAATTGTTACTTCAAGATTATTTTCTTTAATTATGCATGCGAGGACCAATGTCCTTACTCTTAATAAATAACCCGTTTTATGCATGATTTACACTTATTTTACAATGCGGGTTGTATTCCGCCCCTAGTTTTGTTGTAATTTATTTTAATTATACTTTATTTACCGCTTTCTTTATGTGACCAACTTGCGCTCTAATTATTGCATCAAAACGTATGAGAAAAGGGATGAAAACTTAAATTCAAAACTCAATTTTAACTTAATCAAGGTATGAATAAATGAGAAGTCCCGAACCATCTCTTGTCTTTGGGCTCAACGAGGCGAGAGAACCATTTCAATATTTCATTGGAATGGGATTTCTAAGACACCTCTTGTGTCCCGTAAAAAGGCTTTAACTTGCATAGTCCTAGGCTCCACGAGACGAGAGGGTCATCGTAATATTCTATTAGGATGGGACCTCCAAGACCCCTCTGGCTTGCCCAAAATGGACATAGCGCTGTCTTAAGCTCACTGAGGCTAGATGAACTTTCCCAATATTTTATTGGGTGGCTACTCTATAAAACCTCTTTGTTGCCCAAAATAGACGCCCTTGTAATTTCTTACAAGTTTTTATGGACCTCTCCCAAAAGCCCTAAGAGCGGGCCTCCGAGGCATTCCACGGGGTTCAGCGCGCATCACAGTGAAGATTGCAGCTGTAGAGTTCACTGATTATGCAATGTTTTGGTGGGAGCAACTCAATTTGAGTAGACGGAAGGTGAGGAGGCATCCTATTAGTAATTAGGAGGACATGAAGGAAGCAATGAGAAAAAGTGAATTACATCAGAAATTGCATAGACTTGTCCAGGGAGGAAAATCAGCGGAGGATTACTATAAGGATATGGAAATGTGCATGGTGAGAGCAAGCATTGAGGAGGATGAGGAGATCACCATGGCTCGGTTCTTAGGTGGTCTAAATAAGGAGATTGCTGATGCCATTGAGCTATATAAATATGACACTATGGAAGAGATATTGCACAGGGCAATAAAGATTGAAAAGCAAAAGAGGAGTAAAAGCTTTAATAAGATCAGCAACAACTCAAGCTATACTTTGGGGTCTAAATGGAACCAAAAGGAGGAGAAGAAGGACTTTAGGGTATCTAAACCCTATGGGGCAGATTCGGGTCCAAAAGAAGTAAAGGCAACCCAAATTCCAAACAAAGGTGTTAAAGGTAACTCTAGTACTCCTACCCTTAGTAGAGAAATTGAATGTTTTAAATGTTTGGGTAAGGGGCATATAGCACATGATTGTCCTAATAGGAGGGTAATAATTGCTCGGGATGATGGGAAAATTACTTTTGAATCAGAACGTAGTGATAATGAAATGCCTCCTTTGGAAGATTGTAGTGATTGTGATAGTGAAGGGGAGTTGTTAGTTGCTGAAAGTGGGAAATCATTAGTGGCTAGGTGAGCTTTAAACTTGAATGTTAAGGAAGATAGCCTAAAACCAAGAGAAAACATATTTTCACACTAAGTGTTTAGTTAATGGGAGAGTGTGTGTGACGCGCGCCGGACCCCGACGAGCGCCGCCCGTTCGACCGCCCGCACGTGGGCGATCGGGGCATTTGCGGGTCCGTTGACATCTTGCAAATAATCGCAAGTGCATCTATGTTGGGCAACAAAGAGGTATCATGGAGTCGCCACCCAATAGAACATTGGGAAAGTTACTCTCGCCTCGGAGAGCCTAAGACTACGCTTGGCATCCATTTTGGGCATGCTAGAGGGGTCTTGGAAGGTAAACTTCTCGCCCAAAAGAGCCTAGGATTAGCGCTAAAGCCTCGTGACCCAAGAAGTATTTTGGAGGATAACCTCTAACCTCTCGAGCCCAAAGACCAGAGCTGGGTCCGGGATTTCTCATCTATTTCTACCTTAATTAGCTTATGATCAAATTTTAATATCATTAATTCGCTCTCTCTCCACACTATGCAGTTTAATTAAAAAAGCGCATTTATTCACATTCGAAAAGCAGTAAATGAGCAAAATAAATATCAAAAGCGATAAATTACAATAATACAAGGAGCGGAATACAACTCCCTTTGGTAAATGTGCAATTCATACACAAATCGGGACATTGCTTATTCTGAGGACTTTGGTCCTCGCATGCGTTGTTATTAAAATTGAATGTTTTCATTGTGATGATCTTTATTGGATAAAAATAGGGCATTGGACCCTTTTGCATTTTATACAAAACTCATTTTATTTGAGTACAAATCGTTGGTCTATTTTTACATTCAACGGGATAAAAGAGCTTATTCATATACATAAAATAATCAATGAATGAATAGGCGAGAGAAATAAATCAAGAGGTTTAAGAAAACTAAACTGGACGAAATCCCCCACGCATGGTAGGCAGCCGCTCAAGCTCGGGATTATCCAAGAGATCCAATATACACTCATAGAAAGTTAAGAGATGTTGATATACACAAAATTAACACATAAGAAATCAAAGAGACTGGATAGAAATGAAAAATGATTTAAAAAGATGGAGATAGAACCCACCGACGGCCTTCCTTGGTTGACCGACGGGCGTCGGTTCGGTTATCCGATATGCCCGTTTGTCACTCAAGAATGGGCGTCTGTAGGTGGGTGACCGACGGGCGTCGGTGATAAAGATGAGCCGTCGGTCACCCCTGTCTCCGAAAAACAGAATGGGGAGAAAGAGAGAGGAACCTTTTTCAAAGCCAAAAAGAGTTTTATCCCAAAAGAAGATAAGAGAGGGTCAAAATGAAGGAAAATAATGACAGATATTCAAAATTTTCACAGAATGAATAAATAAATAAATAAAAAATTAAATATGAGGTGAAAAGGGTGAGAGAATCCGGAATATTTACCCTCAGATAGTCGCTTTGGGTAAGATTTTGGTGTCGGTTAGATCCCCGCGCGTTCCACGAGAAACAACAATGAAAGATTAGAGGGAGAAAATGAGATATTTCACCTTCAATCCTTCAGAAAATCGATTTTGGAGTCAAAATCTAAAGAAAACTAATTAGCTTTTAGTTCCTTTGATTGATTTGATCCTTGATTAAGTAAAGTTCTTTGGAAAAAGGTGTTTTTGGAAGAGAGAGAAAACGTGCTTGAATTTTGGCAGAGTTTCCTCTTCTGAAAAATTTTCCAACCCTTTTCAAATGAAAATCCGGACCTTATATAGCCAGACACGACCGACGGGCGTCGGTGCATGGGGGCGGGCGTCGGAAGAATCCTACTGACACAAGGACACTTCCGACGGCCCTGCCACATCCACCGACGGGCGTCGAAACGGTTGCGTGCTCCGGGAAACCAGGCGGCTCCTGACAGGGGCGGTGACTTTCAGACGGGCGTCGGAAAATACCTTGAGCCGTCGGTGACTCGAAGCGACGGGCTACCTCCACAGACGGGCTGGCCGTCTGAGGAGGACAAAAAAGCCTTTTTGACTTGAAAAACTTCCGTTTTCTCCCCCTCTGCCCAGGAAGTGTAGAAAAACCTCATTTCTCATGGAACGCGGGACTAAAACCTCCAACTTCAGCCTCCCATACAGGCTTGAACATTGATTTCATCATAGGGTAACCTCTGATCCGGACCGCTCCAGGACACGGTGCTTACAGTTGCCCCCAGTTTTGGGGAAACTAGCGCACAAGCGCCTAGATAAGCCAAAACTCAGAGAAAGGTTGGAAAGGAAGCGTACCTGCGATGGCTTTTCACCTTCCGTGCCTTTTGCCGGGTAGACCTCATCTCGATCTGTAGGGCTTGGTGAGATGCAGCATGCTTTGGCTACAACCTCGATCTGGTGAAGTGCGGCACCTTCTGACCACAGCTTCGCTTGGTGAGATGTAGCACTCTCTGGCTACAATCTCGATCTGGTGAAGAGCAGTGTTTTTCTAACCGCAACTTCGATTGGTGAGACGCAGCACTCTCTGGCTACAATCTCGATCTGGTGAAGAGCAGCATTTCTCTAACCGCAACTTCGATTGGTGAGACGCAGCACTCTCTGACTACAGTCTCGATCTGGTGAAGAGCAGTGTTTCTCTAACCGCAACTTCGATTTATGAGACGTAGCACTCTCTGGCTACAGTCTCGATCTGGTGAAGAGCAGTGTTTCTCTAACCGCAACTTCGATTGGTGAGACGCAGCACTCTCTGGCTACAGTCTCGATTTGGTGAAGAGCAGTGTTTCTCTAACCGCAACTTCGATTGGTGAGTGTGGAAACTCCGTTGGTTTCCTTGTTTCGAAAAAGATCTTTTTAATCGATGTCTATGCTCAGGTTGGTATTCCTTTGTACCTGTGAGATAAAAGATTTTGTTAATTCACGTTTGAATGGTCATCTTTTGACCCGTTATCGATGGCATGATTTTGCTTTATTCGTTATGCCATGTTTCCTTTTTTATTCATTTTTTCTTATTGAGACGTTATTGATTATTATTCTTTTGTTGTTTGTCTTTGTTTCGTGTTATTTTTTTCGTTGTCATTTTTATCGACTCATGAGTAAATATGAGAATATACACGTTCTGTGATGTTATTCAAGCGATTAATCGAAAAAAAAAAACATGCAAATAATGAAGCAAAAGTTTTCCATAAGACATGTCATTTTTGTACAATGCAGATACAAAATATACAAAATATACAAGAGATACAAAAATAACTCCCTGAAGCTCAGAGAGGTGTGTAGTCTGAAGGCTCATCGAGATCCTCATCATCCGATATATGCACGGTCCCTGGCGGAGGTGGACGGGCCTGAGGTGGTGGCGGAGCTGTAGAGGGTCCTGCCTCGTGATCGTGGGTTCGCCTGAACTGAACCTGAGCATAGCCGTCTAAGAAGGGCTGGGTACAGGTGCCCAAAAACCCTAAGGTCTCTGAGATCTTGTCCCCCAACTTCTTGAAGGCTTGGCTCAGCTGAGTGGTCTGCTCGGCGGCGGCCGTCCTCCTATGCTCTAAGCTCTGCTCCGTCTGCTGCCTAAACTCCCTCATGGTCTGAGAAAGAGGAGGGAGAATGCCCTCCATCGCCTGGACGCGGGATCTCAGAGAGTCAAGTGACTCGTCAATCATCTGAAGGGTCACATCGACCCTCTGAGACGCCTGGTCCTGTGACGTCCTCACATCATGAGCGAGCTGCTGCCTCAGCTCCCTCTGCCCCTGAGCAATCTGCTCAACCAGCCTCATCTGCTCCCCTCTAAAGGCCTCCAAAACTCGAGTCTGCTCATCTCTAAAGGCGTCCATGGCCCGAGTCTGCTCCCTCGCTGCATGCTCCATGTAGCCTGCCTGCTCTCGGGATAGGCGCTCCACCGTCTGAGACTGCTCCTGAATAGTAGCCTGCTGGCGATCCAACCTCTCATGAATGGCCCTATCCCTCTCATCCTGTCGCCGGTCAAAGGCCATAAACATGGAGGAGAGGAGCTGGGAATAGTCCGGCTGAGCTGGCTGATGTGGTGCTGGCTCCGGTGGTGGTGCCGAAGAAGTGGATGCCCCAGGATCGCCTCGGGAGTACGGATGGTATCTCTCGGAAGGCTCGCGGGCATGCCTCTGTACCCTGGCGCTCGGCGATGGGGCTGGAGTCGGGGCCCTATATGCCGGTGGAGAGGCAAAAAGCTCGTCCATCGTGATCTCAATATCGAAATCCGAGGGGGTCCTAGGAGGCTCCTGCTGCTGTGGCGGAGGCACTGCCTGCGACTGAGGAGGCTGAGGCTGGTGCTCCGGCTGAGGCTCTGGCTGTAGAGGCTGAGGCTGTACCTGCGGAGGCTGAGGCTGGTGCTCCGGCTCTGCCTGTGGAGGCTGCTCCTCCTGGTGCTCTGGATGATCAGGATCTGCCCCCAAGGGTGGAAGGTGGAACATCTGCCGGGTCTCGTGGATAGTCAACACCCTATAGGCCTCTGCCTGGCCAGAAATCGGGGAGATCATCCCCATCTGAACTGCCACTGCAGCGTCTACATGAATCCCCTCCGGCAAGGATCCTCTCAGCCTCTCGGGGTTAAACCCCAATCCCAACAGTAATCGAGTGATGACTCCTCCTACCATCACCACTGGCGTCGACCCTCTGCCAACTCTGACCAGGTTTGCCAAGATCTCGTGGCTAATGTTGAGACGCTGGCCTGCCACCATAGCCCAGAGGCTCCAGATCTCAGCCGCGTTAAGCGACCCTGGATTACCAGCTCGACCGAGGTACGAGCTGGAAAGCACTCTGTGCAGATACCGGAGTGCCTGAGACACCAGTACGGTGCTCTTCGCTGTATCGTGAACGTACAGCACTCCTGGTATAGCAATAGCCGCCCAATGGGCGCGTCCTACCGCTCGCCGCGGGATCTCAACCTCCTCTCCCGTAGGGAGCCCCATGGCCTGAGCGAACCTCTGCCTGGTGATGCTGACATGGTCGCCATCAAACCAAAACTGTACCACCCCCGGGTCGGTATCTGCACTCTGAAAGCCCGTGTAGCGGAGAGTGGCCAAGACCTGACGGGTGGCCTCTGGAAATGTCTGGAAGGCAGGCTCGAGAAACTCCGTCCAACCAGCTCCCTCGGCAAGTAGATCAAACTCCGGGGCCAACCCAAGGGCCTCTAGAAAAGGGCGAGATACAAAGCGGCTGGCCCGAAACTCTACCTGAGCCAACGCTCTGTATCTCTGAGCGGACTCGTCATCCATCCAAGCCGGAGCCTCAAGCTCGGGCTGGGCCTGTGGTGCTCTGCGTCTGGGAGGCATCCTGTAAAAGGGAAGGATTCAGATAGCGAAAACTTGGCAAAACAAGCACTATCAAGTTTATTTTCCAAAATCTAAGGTCCATCTAGGCCTTAACAGGGCAATGGCGGCCCAATCATGAGATAAAAAAAAAAAAAAGGTAATGACAGATAAAAATAGCAAACATCCTGTCTAAGGAAGTAGCCTAACATGCCTTGCACGCATCATGGCAAAAAGGAACATGCAATCCTCATGGAGATAATTAAAGTGAATAAAAATGGGCTTTCTAAGTCCTAAGGCATGCATTATACATGGAAAGTAAATAAATATTCAATTCTAGAATAAAGAAAAAAAATAAAAATTTGGGCAGCACCCCGGCAGGGATGTGCCCAACCTCCTGCATAAAAAAGCAAGATAAAAGGCCTCAGGCTCTAGCAATATTAAATGCATGTAAATGGGGCATACCCCGGTAAGAGTGTGCCCCCAACAACTCAAAAACAGTGGCCTCAGGCCGCAAAAGCAAATCATGCACAAAAATGGTGCGCTAAAAAGATGCATTTCTAAAGCACCAGGATTATAGAAAAACTCTATTTCTGTGTGATCATGCAAAAAGTTCGGATTTAATTACAAAAAAATAGAAAATTGGGCAGCATTTCCCCCTAAATTCTAAAATTATCTAAAACTCCTTAAAGTTAAAAGAAGAAAGAATGTAGAAGTGAGTTGAATAAAAATAAAAAAAAAGTAATTATTTACTTACTTGTAATCCGGAGAAGTGTAGAAACTGGAGAAATATAAATATCCGAGCACCGGGTGAGTATATAATGCGAAAAACTGAAGAAATCGCGAAAAAATAAGAAGAAAAGACTCAAAAAAACGCTAAAAACTGCTTAGAAACCGCTTGAGAGAGGAAGAAGAAAGGGACAGCAACGTTTGCGCCATCTGTCACTCGCCCTTATATAGAAAGGGCTGGCCGTCTGTCGCGCAATAAATGCAATTTAATGCACGTGATGAATGCAATGATGACGCGTGTTTCTGCCCGGTGGACTTCCGACGGGCAGGCCGTCCCTATAGAGGGGCGGTCAGGCCGTCTCCGTAGAGAGGCGGGCAGACTGTCTCTGTAGAGGGGCGGGTAGGCCGTCGGTGACCCTCCCCTATAAAATCTGCAAAATTTTTTGTCTCTTCATTTCCAACACCTTGGGCCTTTATTCTTCTCAAAATGTCTTCCCCTCCTGCCCAAAGGATGCACCATATTTTAGATGACAAACACACTTGGGGAGAAGGCGCCCTTTCCTCTCTGGCTGGGCTGAAATATCTGTGCCGGGTGAAGATCGACCAGAACCTCCTCCTGGCGGTGACCCACTTCTGGAACCCTCGATTTCACGTCTTCCAGTTTACCTATCAGGAACTGTGCCCTCTTTTTGAAGAATTGGCTTCCATTCTGGGAGCCCAGTTCCCTCCTGGCGCTTTGCCTTGCATCCCCCGCTGCGGCCTACTTCAGACCCGGGATGTAGCCCTAGCTCTGGGCATATCCCACTCGGAGGCCAACCAGCTGATTCCTCTGAGTTCCTCCTTTGCCCTGGAGCCACTGATCGAGGCCCTGGATCAGTTCACCGACATCCCCACCTATCGGGTAAGCATCACGTTCCTATTCTGCATGGTGAACTTCCTTACTGTTGTTCCAGGAGGCTTGACAGGTGACTTTCGTCTGTTTGGAGTTCTGAGCGACTTTCATCTGGGAATGTCCCCTCTACCACTTGTCTTGGCCGAAACCATCTTAGGTCTGGACGCTGTGAGCTCTGGGTCCACTACAACTTTTACCGGTAGCCCCTTATTACTCCAGGTACGTCATTATTTTAAAGGTAGTGCGTCCCTTATGGATTTTCACACTAGCTTTTCTTTGCGGGAGGTGCGTCCTTTCGGATTTTCACACAACCCTGTGCCTTATTTTTGCCTGAAGCAAACCCTACTTACTCCAGCGGCTTTTTTTTTCTTTTTTTTTTTCACAGATCTGGCTACAGGAAAAACTGAAGATGCTGTCTGAACCACCCCCTCGAGTCACTCCGCAGTACTCGCCGAGCCATTTCTTGCCTCGTCGGCGATTGTATGGGTGTGGCACGGCTGGTGAAGGTATTACCAGATTTAGTGAGCTGTCAGATGACGATATCAGTTTTACATCCGCCTGGCTCCCGCTGTCTCATGCGGTCACCGATGGGTCATCGGGTTGCGTTCCCCTCTGCGGCCTCCGCCAGGCCACCTTCTGCATCACCTCGCGATGTACACGGCAGCTTGGGATGACCCAGGATATAGTGAGGGTTCCCCTGTCCTTCCGAGGAGGAGATCTCTCGGTCGCATTTGCTTCCCGATATCATGAGCTATGGGGTAGATTACCTGTGAAGACCGTCATCCTGAGGTTTGGCAACCATTCTGTGTCCTCAACCAGTGGGTACAAGAAGTGGATCCTCAGCCCAGCCTCCGATAATAGGACTCGAGGGCTCAAGCATCTGATTGGCGAGAGCAGCAGCAGGACCTAGCTTAGCCTATATGTGTATTTCTTTTTGTGCTACATTTCTTTTTAATGCAGAACTAGAAAATGACAAAAGTGAAAAGAATAATATTCATCCCTTTCACGAGTTTTGTGTACATTTCTAGATAATTTCAGCATACATGATCAGTTTTGGCATTTACTCAGCTGCTTATGCGCTATCAATACATGAAACCAAATTTTAATAGCATCAACTCCTGTTACCGATCGGCCCTCTCGGGTTTTCACGATCGGACATTTTCTCTCATGCCTCTAATTTTTGCACAGGATGCCTTTTTTCGGTTTTCACCCTGTCGAGGCGCCCAATTTTAGCATAGCCGCCTTTTTTCGGTTTTCGACTTGCAGGGCATTTTATTCTCTTCTTTTTATTTTTGTCTTTAGCCGTGGAACCTTTTGAGTCTGTCGACATTGATCGGCTCTTTGAATTCGTTCCCATCGCTATCTGATAAGATTGCAGCCCCTTTGGACAACAGCTTCTTAAGGATATACTGCCCTTCCCAGGTAGGTTTGAATTTCCCCCTGATGTCTGGTATTCCTGGCCTCATCTGTTTGAACACCAAGTCCCCTTCTTTCAGCGGGTGCTTCCTCACTTTCTTTCCGAAAGTTCTCGCTAATCTCTTCTGGTATATCTGATTGTGATAATAAGCTTTCAGCCTACTTTCATCCAGTAAGTTCAAGTGCTGCAATCTCTGCTGTGCCCATTCGGCTTCCGGGATTTGGGCCTCCATGACCACCCTTAGTGATTTAAGCTCTATCTCTACTGGCAATACTGCTTCTGTTCCGTATACCAGGGAAAATGGTGTAGCGCCTGTAGATGATCTTACTGTCGTTCTGTATCCCCACAGGGCGAAGGGTAACTTTTCAGCCCAGTCTTTGTAGGTTTGGACCATCTTGGACAAGATCTTCTTCACATTCTTATTGGCAGCTTCTACTGCTCCATTCGCTTGCGGTCGGTAAGGAGAGGACTTATGATGCTCAACACCATATTTCTCGAGAAGTTTCCTGGTCTCTCCCATAAACTGCACTCCATTATCAGACACTATGTGGTGAGGGAGACCATATCTGCAGATCGTGTTCCTCTCTATGAACCTGGCCATATCCCTTGCGTCAATTTTCTTGAAGGATTCTGCCTCGACCCATTTGGTGAAGTAGTCGATTGCGACTATGATATATCTGTGCCCATTGGACGCCGTAGGGCGAATCTCTCCAATGATATCTATTCCCCAAGCAGCAAACGGCCAAGGTGACGTTAGGTTATGTAGCTCTGATACCGGTAGGTGTCTCAGGTCCGCGTACTGTTGGCACAACTGACATTGCTTGACATAATTTGAACAATCAGTGTCCATCGTAAGCCAATAAAAGCCTTGCCTCATTATCTTCTTGGCCAAGGTCAGACCATTCATGTGGGCCCCACAGACCCCTGCATGGGTTTCTTCCATTATCTTGCGCGCTTCTCTCTCATTCAAGCATCTGAGCTGAATCCCATCTGACCGTCTTTTGTACAGCACCCCTTCCAAGGATATGAACTGAGTAGATAACTTACGTATCATCCTCTGGTCTTTTTCAGTGGCTTCTTCTGGAAATCTATCGCTTTCCAAGTAATTCATGATATCAAAGTACCATGGCTTCCCATCTGACGCCTCTAGTTCCATTACAGGCTCGGTTTCAAAACTGGGCTTATCAGAGCTCGAAATTAGACCCGGTTTCATGGCCACTCCTTCAGGGTTATCCCACATTGACACTAAGGTTACCAACGCATCAGCCAAACGGTTCTCATCTCTGGGCACAAAGTGGAAAGTGCAAG
This sequence comes from Excoecaria cochinchinensis, assembly GCA_947683425.1. Lineage (NCBI taxonomy): Eukaryota > Viridiplantae > Streptophyta > Magnoliopsida > Malpighiales > Euphorbiaceae > Excoecaria > Excoecaria cochinchinensis. The sequence goes on from CANTUQ010000004.1 coordinate 25,525,849, forward strand.
TCTCAAACTGCCCACACATCCCTTTCAGATATTGAACATAAGGGACAAGTCGTTCTTCTTTAACAGCCCACTCACCTCGGATCTGGTTTATTACCAAGGATGAGTCACCAAATACCTCTACGTTTCTTGCCCCCAACACAGCCAAAGCTTCTAACCCGAAGGTGCACGCTTCATACTCAGCTTCATTGTTGGTTGCTTTGTATCTCAGTTTCTTAGCAAGAGGAAGCTTCTCATTATCTGGGGTCGTCAGGATGATTCCGACTCCGTCTCCTTTGTTGTTCACCGCCCCGTCAAAATGCAACTGCCATCCTTGAACAGAAATCGTGCCTATGCTCTCGTCAGGAAAGGTAAATTCGGGGGTGTCCCCTTAGATAGGATGTTCAGCAAGAAATTCGGCTACAGCTCGCCCCTTAATAGTCTTGCGGGTGATGTATTGCACATCAAACTCCTGTAGCAAGAGCAGCCACCTCCCCATCTTTCCAAGCAAAGATGGTGCCTCCTGCAAATATCTTAAAGGATTCTGCTTGGCTACGGCCTGAACCTTGTATGAGTGGAAGTAATGTCTTAGCTTCTTTGATGCCCAAATCACTGCAAGGCAGATCTTCTCCACTTCAGCATATTTTATTTCGTAAGCCAGGAACTTCTTACTGAGGTAATAAATTGCAAACTCCACCCCAAATTCATCCTCTTGAGCCATCATGATGCCCACTGAACCGTCTTCTACTGCCAGATACAGAATAAGTGGTTTAACAGGTTGCAGAGGCCTTAGTACTGGCAGATTTAACAGGTATTCCCTGATATTATCAAAGGCTCTCTGGCAGTCTTCATTCCAGACTACGAGCTGATTCTTTCTAAGCAGCTTAAAAACAGGTTCGCATATCGAAGTGAGCTTGGCAATAAACCGGCTAACATACTGCAGTTTGCCCAGGAAACTCCTTACATCTTTCTCCTTCTGTGGCACAGGCATCTCTCTGATAGCTTTCACCTTATCGGGGTCAATTTCTATCCCCCTCTGACTGATGACATGTCCCAACAGCTTTCCTGAAGTCACCCCGAAAATGCACTTCTTGGGATTAAGTCGCAGATTATACTTATCGATCCTGGTGAAGAACTTCTCTAGAGCTTCAAAGTGTCCCTCTCGGGTGGCTGATTTGACCATCATATCATCGACATACACCTCCACTTCTTTGTGAATCAGGTCGCTTAGGATCTTGGTTGCCATCCTCTGGTATGTGGCCCCCGCGTTCTTCAGGCCGAAAGGCATGACCCGATAGGCATAGGTACCCCACTCCGTGATGAAGGCAGTCTTAACCCGATCAGCTATCTTGTTCAGGATCTGGTTGTAGCCCACATATCCATCCCCAAAACTGTACATCGCGCAATTGGCGGCACTGTCTATCAATACATCAATATGGGGTAGTGGAAAATCATCTTTAGGGCAAGCTTTGTTAAGATCTCGATAATCCACACACACCCTGACCTTTCCGTTCTTCTTAGCCACAGGAACCACATTTGCCAGCCAAGTAGGATACTGGACTTCCACAAGAAACTTAGCTTCGATCTGCTGTCGGATTTCCTCCTTAACTTTGTCAGCCCATTCTGGTCTTAGCCTTCTCAACTTCTGCTTCACAGGCTTGCAATCTGGGTAAGTCGGGATAGCATGCTCCGCCACGGCTCGGTCAATCCCCGGCATGTCCTCGTAGGTCATGGCAAAGACTTTTTCATGTTTTGTTATTATTCTCTCAAAAATTTTTCTCTCCTCAGGAGTTATATTTGATGCTATTAGAATTTCTCTCGGATTTTCCGAGGTTCCAAGATTGAAAGGCGTTGTGCCAGTAGAGTCAATGTCAAAAATTGATGGAATATGATCATGTTCATGCATGTCGAAATCATTAGAAACATCGCACAAATAAGTGAAATTGTTCATCTTATTGATAATATTATAGTTATCATTTACATCATAAAAGAGTTCTGGAATAAAAAGACAATCTAGGCTAGAGTCTTCTTCTGCCGCTCCCGAGGTTGACGCTGTTGCAGCTTGCTCACTGATTTTTTGATCTAGCAGAGGCCCTTCAGGCGCGTCGGAAGAAATTTTCAAATCCTCCATTCTCAGCTCTAAATCTGCTACCTTCCCTTTTCCTTTCAGCCTGACAGCTACCATTTTCTCAGTAACGACCTCCTCGAGCTCGCACTTGTCCCAAGTGATCCCCTGAGTCATGACTTCCTCATCCCAAAAGTCTTCAGCGGTCTTGATAAAACCGACGTGCCAGTCATACACATCATTAAAAATCTCAAAGCCAGGGACAATCCTCCCATCTACCCACTGTGGTTCATCTTCACCAGTATAAGCACATACTGAGGATGCGGGGACAAAGCTTTCTGAAATGTGGGGGATCCTGTCTGTTACCCTCTTCTTGCCGAAGCCACCTCTGTACCCCAAACCTTTCCGGTTCTTCTGCCCTCGAGTGGTGATCGCGGTCTGCAGCCCTTGGGAGCTTCTACCCAATCCAGCCCCGGGAAGATAGTGCATCTTCTTCATCATACTAACCACAGCCGGGCTATCCTCTGATCCGTGCTCTTCCTTTATCATAGACACATGGAAACCACTGAATGGCTGATTGGCAATTTCTAGCGCTGAGACCTGGTTTTCCCTGGCCGCCTTGATAGTCACCACCTCCCCTTCGTGTGGGAACTTTATCATTTGATGCAGTGTGGATGGCACTCCTCCTAATTTATGAAACCAGGGTCTCCCTAGCAAAGCCGAGAAGTTAGCAGGAATGGGCAGAACTACAAATTCAACTTCCACTTCGATAGGTCCTGTCTTGACCAAAGTCTTGAAGGTTCCTGAGGCTTGCCTCCTCGAGTTATCGTAGGCCGTGATAGTCAGATCGGATCCGCTGAGCATATCCTCGCTTAAGCCAAAAGCTTGCAAAGCTATCAAAGGGCATACGTTGATAGAAGACCCATCGTCCACCATAACGCAAGCAGTGTGCTTGCCGCTAATCTGCGCTTTAATGTACAAAGGTCGGTTATGGTTGCGTCCTTCTGCCGGTAAGTCAGCGTCGGAAAAGATCAACCTCTCCTCGGATCCTCCCTTGATTAAACCCAAAAGCTCTGACGGGGAAATAGTGGTGGCGACTGTGGCCTCAACCAAAGCCTCTACTACCTTCTGCCTATGAGAGGGGGATTGCCTCAACAGATCCCAAATGGATATCTGGGTTGCGGTCTTCTTCAATTGCCTTATAATCTGTTCCTCCTCTGGCTCTTTCTCTGCCAATGGCTGTACTGGCTCAGGTAGCTTTGCAATCTCGGGGATCACCCTTCCACTCCTAGTGACAGCGCTTATCTCTCCCTCGTCTCCATCGGAACCCCACAGATCAAGGTTCAAACCTCCATCATCCTCGGTTTCTCCACCGCTTTCACTACTAGACCAGCAATCCAGGGTCGCCACAACTGCTTTCTCCTTCTCACTCTCGGAATTACCAACAGCAGACTCCTCACTCCCATACAGATCTTGTAGCACGTACCACTCTGGCAGGCTAGATTGGACCATAAACACAGGTGGGGGTACGGCATTGTAACCAGGCTTCTTCTCAGCTTCTCTCTTCTCAGGGTCAGAGATCTGCTTGCTATCGATCAAGTCTTGAATAGAGTGCCAGAGCGCTTTGCATTTATCAGTGATATGGCCTGAGTGCTGGTGGAATGCACAGAATTCGTTGTCCTTATGTCCCGGTTTCCCTTGTGTCAAAGTTGGCCTAGGAGTTAGAGGACGCAATTTTCCCTCCTTCATCAGCCTCTTCAAGACCCAGGATAATGGTCTCCCCAAGTTCGAAAACTTCCTCTGGGTGGCTACCTCAGTAGCAGACACTTCACCCATTCTTCTAGTGCTGTTACTGGGACCTGCCGGCCTACTGGCTCCTTGACCGGGGTTAGCCCTTTTGGCAAAATTATCATTGTTAGCTTTCCGGGTCAAAAACTCCCCTTCTGCTTCGATGGCTATATCCTTGAGAGACTCCCAGTCCTTTAACCCCTTCATCCTCAATCCCTCCTTCAAGTACGGGCTCGCGTTCTTAATGAAAAGACTAATCTGATCTTGGGTATCAGGCTTTCGGCGCATCTCCATCACTCGGTTCCGCCATCGGGTAAGGTACTCATGGAAGGATTCCCCGGCCTTCTGCTGGAGTAGCTTAAGATCTTTTAGAGTCACCTCCATTCTGGTATTACAGTCGTACTGTTTCAGAAACTCCTCAGTGAGCAGATCCCAATCTTCTTTAGTGCGGCGGTCAAGGCCGTGATACCAATCTATGGCATGAGAGGTCAGACTCAGACAAAAGTATTCTACTTTCTGCTTCTTGGACAATGTGGTCCCCTTCATGACCAGAGAATATTGCTTCACATGTGCGGTGGGATCAGAAGTACCATCGAACTTCGGCACATCCGCCATTTTAAAGTTATAAGGGATCGGGTCCTCTCCGTCCAGCTCCCTATCCTCAGGATTCATCCCGTGAGCTCTGCCTATCATACGAGCCATAGCCTCGAACCTCTCTTCCATCTTTTTCAAAATAAAATCATCAGCCTGAGGCGCCTTCCCCTTCTCAGATGCCATGCTCAACCTATCATCCTCGATATCTCTATCGTCATCAATTCTTAGTACTGGCCTTCTTCTCAACTCTCCCGAAGCCACTGATCTTAACTCTATCGGCGGCGGCCTAACGGGCTCCTCTCGCCTTTTAACCCTTTCTTCTGCAGGCTCATTCTGCCTCACTGGAGGAGGAGGAGGAGGAGGTTTCTGGGGAGCATTCGGCTGAGCGTTCTGCTGTGCTAAGGCGGCCAACATATTCATCATCCTGCCCTCGAATTCCTCGAAACGGCGGCCCACTTCTTCTGCAATCATGGCCCTGGTGGCATCTTCCCCCCTAGGCGAGTTTGCCATCTGAGATACTGTACCACTGATTTCTGATAAAATCTCCGGTAAACCCTCTCTATCTGACAGCTCAGGAGTAAGAACTCGGATCAGTCGCCCGGTTGGTGATCTAGTCCACCTGGGCAGATCTATGATGGCTGCAGGGACAAAAGTTAGAATGATGCATGAAATGTAGGTATAATGCATGATCGTGATATGCAACATTTACAGAGAACAAGCAAGCAAGTAGGTCCTTCCACCCTTATTTCTCCCACACACGTGGTCGTGCAGTCTCTTTCCTAGGTGGGATTAGCCCAAGGGTCAACGAGGGACCCAATGGACCCGTATGGTGCGCGGTGGAAAACCGGCAGCATAACACTCCTATGCTAATGTACAAGCGGATGGATAATGATCGTCACGTATTCGGACGCTCCATAAATTTCGACATGGCCCTACCGGGGCATGATAGCCTTTGGCTAGGTTACCAAGCGAGATATTTGGACTCATCCAATACGTGAGGATCCATACAGCAAGCATGAGATTATGGTTCATTTCACCTGTGGAAAGTGACAACAGCCATTACATGAGCTTTGGACAAGGGAGATGTTTCTTTGAGGCTACCCAAGCATGATCCCTGCCGACGGGTCTAGCTCATCACGAGCGTAGCGACCGATCGGGTCACCATTTTAATATACCATTGAGGTACGTGGCTTGGGCTGGTGATTATCCTTAACACTTCCCCAAATTGAGTGAAAATGAGGAGGTGCTTCAGGAATGCACCGGGGCTAAAAGAGGGACCAAACTAGCGTATTCTAAGGCTCTAATGATATGTAAATGCAAATTTGAGAGAAAGCGAATTTATGAATTAAATTTTAATCATGAATGTTAAAAGAGGTATTTTCAAATTGAAATCTCGAACCATAAACGTCCCCAGTGGAGTCGCCACTATGACGTGCGCCGGACCCCGACGAGCGCCGCCCGTTCGACCGCCCGCACGTGGGCGATCGGGGCATTTGCGGGTCCGTTGACATCTTGCAAATAATTGCAAGTGCGTCTATGTTGGGCAACAAAGAGGTATCATGAAGTCGCCACCCAATAGAACATTGGGAAAGTTACTCTCGCCTCGGAGAGCCTAAGACTGCGCTTGGCATCCATTTTGGGCCAGCTAGAGGGGTCTTGGAAGGTAAACTTCTCGCCCAAAAGAGCCTAGGATTAGCGCTAAAGCCTCGTGACCCAAGAAGTATTTTGGAGGATAACCTTTAACCTCTCGAGCCTAAAGACCAGAGCTGGGTCCGGGATTTCTCATCTATTTCTACCTCAATTAGCTTATGATCAAATTTTAATATCATTAATTCGCTCTCTCTCCACACTATGCAGTTTAATTAAAAAAGCGCATTTATTCACATTCGGAAAGCAGTAAATGAGCAAAATAAATATCAAAAGTGATAAATTACAATAATACAAGGAGCGGAATACAACTCCCTTTGGTAAATGTGCAATTCATACACAAATCGGGACATTGCTTATTCTGAGGACTTTGGTCCTTGCATGCGTTGTTATTAAAATTGAATGTTTTCATTGTGATGATCTTTATTGGATAAAAATAGGGCATTGGACCCTTTTGCATTTTATACAAAACTCATTTTATTTGGGTACAAATCGTTGGTCTATTTTTACATTCAACGGGATAAAAGAGCTTATTCATATACATAAAATAATCAATGAATGAATAGGCGAGAGAAATAAATCAAGAGGTTTAAGAAAACTAAACCGGACGAAATCCCCCACGCATGGTAGGCAGCCGCTCAAGCTCGGGATTATCCAAGAGATCCAATATACACTCATAGAAAGTTAAGAGATGTTAATATACACAAAATTAACACATAAGAAATCAAAGAGACTGGATAGAAATGAAAAATGATTTAAAAAGATGGAGACAGAACCCACCGACGGCCTTCCTTGGTTGACCGACGGGCGTCGGTTCGGTTATCCGATATGCCCGTTTGTCACTCAAGAATGGGCGTCTGTAGGTGGGTGACCGACGGGCGTCTGTGATAAAGATGACCCGTCGGTCACCCCTGTCTCCGAAAAACAGAATGGGGAGAAAGAGAGAGGAACCTTTTTCAAAGCCAAAAAGAGTTTTATCCCAAAAGAAGATAAGAGAGGGTCAAAATGAAGGAAAATAATGACAGATATTCAAAATTTTCACAGAATGAATAAATAAATTAATAAAAAATTAAATAGGAGGTGAAAAGGGAGAGAGAATCCGGAATATTTACCCTCAGATATTCGCTTTGGGTAAGATTTTGGTGTCGGTTAGATCCCCGCGCGTTCCACGAGAAACAACAATGAAAGATTAGAGGGAGAAAATGAGATATTTCACCTTCAATCCTTCAGAAAATCGATTTTGGAGTCAAAATCTAAAGAAAACTAATTAGCTTTTAGTTCCTTTGATTGATTTGATCCTTGATTAAGTAAAGTTCTTTGGAAAAAGGTGTTTTTGGAAGAGAGAGAAAACGTGCTTGAATTTTGGCAGAGTTTCCTCTTCTGAAAAATTTTCCAACCCTTTTCAAATGAAAATCTGGACCTTATATAGCCAGACACGACCGACGGGCGTCGGTGCATGGGGGCGGGCGTCGGAAGAATCCTACTGACACAAGGACACTTCCGACGGCCCTGCCACATCCACCGACGGGCGTCGGAACGGTTGCGTGCTCCGGGAAACCAGGCGGCTCCTGACAGGGGCGGTGACTTTCAGACGGGCGTCGAAAAATACCTTGAGCCGTCGGTGACTCGAAGCGACGGGCTACCTCCACAGACGGGCTGGCCGTCTGAGGAGGATAAAAAAGCCTTTTTGACTTGAAAAACTTCCGTTTTCTCCCCCTCTACCCAGGAAGTGTAGAAAAACCTCATTTCTCATGGAACGCGGGACTAAAACCTCCAACTTCAGCCTCCCATACAGGCTTGAACATTGATTTCATCATAGGGTAACCTCTGATCCGGACCGCTCCAGGACACGGTGCTTACAGTGTGCATAATCATTATTGATGGGGGAAGTTGCACAAATGTAGCTAGTGTGAGCATGGTTGAGAAGTTAAACTTGGCATGTGAGAAGCATCCTAGACCTTATAGATTGCAATGGTTAAATGATAGTGGAGAGGTTAAGGTGACACGCCAGGTTAGAGTACCCTTTTCCATTGGATGGTACAAGGATGAAGTTTTATGTGATGTTGTACCTATGCAGGCAGGCCATTTGCTTTTGGGAAGGCCTTGGCAATTTGATAGACAAGCTATTCATAATGGGTACACTAACAGATTTTCTTTTTCTTAGAAGGTAAAAAGGTTATTTTAGCCCCATTATCTCCTCAAGAGATTTATGAAGATCAAAAGAAAATGTTTGAGAAAGAGAAAGAGGCTTCGGCCAAAAGAGAAAAGGGGAGAGAGGTTTCAGCCCAAGGTGTAAGAGAGAGAGAAAAAGAAAGGAAAGGGGGAAAAGAGGCCCAAAAAGAAACAAAACAAATAAATGGCCCAGTGGTGAGTGAAAACAAGCAAGGGGGGCGGCAAAAACAGAATTTCTATGTGAGGGCAAGAGAGGTCAAGAGTGCATTAGCTTTGAGGCAACCTTTGGTCCTTATAATCTACAAGGAAGTTTTATTTTCTGACACTGACCCTAATCTTGATTTTTTGCCTCCTAGTTTTGTTTCTTTGTTGCAGGAGTATTCTGATGTTTTTCCTGATGAGATGCCAGATGGATTACCACCTTTGAGGGGGATAGAACATCGGATTGATTTTGTGCCAGGATCTACCATTCCCAATCGACTAGCCTATAGAAGCAATCCTATGGAAACTAAGGAGTTGCAAAGGCAAGTGGAAGAACTCATAGAGATGGGATTGGTGAGAGAAAGCATGAGTCCATGCGCAGTACCTGTCCTTTTGGTGCCTAAGAAGGATGGAACATGGAGGATGTGTGTTAATTGCCGTGCGGTCAACAAAATCACTGTAAAGTATAGACATCCCATTCCTATGCTAGATGATATGTTGGATGAATTATGTGGTGCTGTGTATTTTACTAAAATTGATTTAATGAGTGGATATCATCAAATTAGAATGAAACCTGGTGATGAGTGGAAAACAGCTTTGAAAACTAAATATGGTTTGTATGAGTGTTTGGTTATGCCATTTGGGCTATCTAATGCCCCTAGCACTTTCATGAGGCTTATGAACCATGTATTGCGTGCATATTTAGGAAAGTTTGTTGTTGTGTATTTTGATGATATACTCATTTACAGCAAGTCTTATGAAGAGCATATTGAGCATGTTAGGCTAGTTTTACAAACCTTGAGATCTGAAAAGTTGTATGCTAAGCTTAAGAAATGCACATTTTGTATAGATAGACTTGTATTTTTTGGTTTTGTGGTGAGTGCACAGGGTATTGAAGTAAATGAAGAGAAAGTGAAGGCAATTAGAGATTGGACCATGCCTAAGTCCATTTCGGATGTGAGGAGCTTTCATGGCTTAGCAAGTTTTTATAGGCGTTTTGTGCAGGATTTCTCTTCTGTTGCTGCACCACTTACAGAAATTATCAAGAAGGAAGTTGGGTTCAAGTGGGGAGAAGCACAGCAAAAGGCATTTGAGACTTTGAAAGGGAAGTTGTGTTCTGCTCCTATTTTATCTTTACCTAACTTTGATAAAACATTTGAAATAGAATGTGATGCTTCTGGTGTAGGCATTAGGGCGGTTTTGATGCAAGAAAAGAAGCCAATTGCCTATTTCAGTGAGAAGCTTTACGGAGCCCAACTCAATTATTCAACCTATGATAAGGAGCTTTATGCCTTGGTGAGAGCATTGGATGTGTGGCAGCATTACCTCCTACCCAAGGAGTTTGTCATTCACACAGATCATGAGTCCCTCAAACACTTGAAGGGGCAAGATTTGAGGACAAATCTTTTTGAGGAGGGAGGGAATGATACGGATACAACCATACCATCAACCACCAAAGATCCGTTGAAGATGCCTAGTGGTCCAATAACAAGAGGACATGCTCAGAATCTAAAGATGGCTATGTCATCTTTTGTTCAAGACTTTGTCACTCAAGAAATTCATGAAGAGGCTATTAAGAAATTCTATGGAGAACTTGAAGGCCAAAGCAAAGTACTTAGCCTTTTGAAAGCAAATGAAGGAATTGGGCAAATTTAAGCCATCAAGGGCTTATACAACTTTGGGCTTTTAATTGTACATGTCATGTGCTTCATTTAAAAGTCACATGACTCCTTCAAGTTGTGGTTTAATGGGCTAGGCGTATGGGCTTCTTGTTTGGGCTTAATTTAGTTAGTTTGGTTATTTATTTAATCTTTCTTTTGGGCTTTCATTTTCGGCCTATAAGATTTAATTTTAAGAGAGTTTATTTTCTTTAGTTTGGGCTTAATTTATCTTGTAAAGCTACTGGAGAATTCGGCCTATGTGTGTTTAAGGCCTTATTAGGGTTTGTTTTTAGGTTTTAAGGGTAATTAGGGTTAGCCACCATATATATAGGCCAATATGAGTTGTAAACTTCAGATTTGATGAATTAAACATTTTGAGAGTGTTCTCTTATTGGCTTGGCCGAATTCTATATAGAGATTAGTGAGGATTGCTTGCTCATCTTTTTTATTGCATGAAAAATTTGATTACTTATCAATTATCTTGATTGTGGCGTTTTCATCTTCTTCGTTTTTCCCGATTATTTGCGTTTTCAATCACAGGTTGATTGGGGGTTCAATTGGGAGGGATTTTATTTCTATGTTTCTTTGCTAACCATCTTGTATGTGTGGGTTTGTAGCTTGTTAGCTATTGGGTTCTGCATCATTTGGTATCAGAGCAAAAAGTAAGGTAAATTCCTATTTATCTTAGTGTTAGGTTTGTGTTTTCTTTTCTTTGAATTCTTTTTTTTTTATGCCGAATTAGGTTGCATTAAGTTTCTTAGTTAATTGTGCTTTTTGTGTGTTTAAATTAGCCTTTTCTTTTCTTACCTTTTACCTTGAATTAGTGAAATTGCTTTGAACCAAATCTTGAACATCCTTAGCTTGAATCCGAATCCTAGTAGAAGAAGATTAGAGATTAGTTTGCTGATTTAAAAAAAAAAACTTAAAATTTCGAGAGGCCATAACTTTTGACACGGGTGTCTGATTTGCTATTATAATATGTTTCCGGAAAGAGAATTTCGTGCTCTATAATCGTACTTGGGTTTTTCCCTATCTAACTATAATTTTTAGCCCTTAAAAATGATGTTTAAGTATCCGTTTTCCACTTTGAAGTTTTTGCATTTTGAAAAGAGGCTTTAGGAAAACTGAATCTGGATTCTGATTGCATTGGACTTGAGGCGTTTGGTAGTTGTAGTCTAGTTGTTATTACTTTCACAAAAAAAAAAGAAAAAAAAAAAGGTGAAAGAAAAGAATTGAGGAGGAGAAAAGTGTAGTGATCAATATCGGCCAAGGAGGGAATTATATAGAAAAGAGCAAATCCAAATCCTATAATAGGTGGGAGAAAATTATTCCATATTACTTGGGGAATTAGGAATCCTTTAAGGGCTAGGAAAATTAATCCTTATTCCTTTGGGTTTAGGTTTTCAAGAATCCTAATCCATAACAGAATTGGAATTGTAATCCTAATCCTACTTAATCAAGGATTTACTTTGCAATCATTGATCCACCATTTGTGTTATCCATTTGTGTTATCCATTTCTTATCCATTTGAGTTGCCATTTTTGATATCATTTATTATCCATTTGAGCTGCCATTTTTGTTTCATTTCTTATCCATTTGAGCTGCCATTTTATCATATCTTATCCATTTGTTCCACCATTTTTGGAATCATTTTTGATCGTTTGTGTCACCATTTTGATATCATTTTGCTATCATTTTTCTACCATTTTTCCATCATTTTCATATCATTTTGCCATCATTTTGCACACAACTTGACAAATTAATTAGAGCTTGATACACCATTCGGCCTATTGATCATTTTTCGCTCTAAATTGTATTGTCGTGAGTGCATTCTGCCATACTTAGTATAATTAGGTTTCTTTGTTGTTTTCTTGCTTTGTATGGGTATAATAACTAGGTTCTATATTTGGTTTACTTTGTAGTGAATCAAATTCATACATTTTATCCAAATTGTCATTTTTCTTAATTCTTGTTGCTTATTTCTTTATTTTAAGCTAGCTTTTGTTCCTTTTACATTGTTAGAGCATCTTTGCTTGTTCTAATACTCTAATTTGGATATAATCAAGTGGTACACCACTCTTGACTGTGTATCACCTCCATTGTGTCTAGTGTCTTCTATTCTAGCTTTGGGCTACCTTTTTATTGTTAGTGCTTATTTTCTTTGCCTTCTTAAACATGCTCAAGATTCTTGATTTGTGATTGAATTCTGAAGTGCAATTTTAAAGTTGCAAGCTTGAGTGGTAAAAGACAAGAGAGTGTGAGGAAATTAAGAGGGTAAAAGCCTTAATTGTGTGAAACACGAGAGAAGTGACATTCTTTGAGTGTAAACACATGAGGGAGTGCTTGTGAGGTTTTTATCTAACAATTTTGCAGGTAATACACCATGACTGAAGAAGCTAGTGGGAAGGGAATATCCCAAGATGAAGATCATGTACCAGATAACAAGATGCTATATCAAGCTTTCATTAGTGAGATTCGGAAGTTGTCTCTTAGAATGGATGGAATGGAAGAGAGGCTTGAAGAAAGTATATCTAATGTACCTAGAAGGGCAGCAAGGAGAGGCCGAATTATTCAAGGACATGTGGAGAATGATTTTGATGATGAAGATGAAGAGGAAACTAGTGTAAAGATAGATAGAAACTTGGGCAACATCAAACTCAAGATTCCTTCATTCAAAGGCAGAAATAGTGCAGAAGAGTACTTGGAGTGGGAGAGAAAGGTAGAGATGATCTTTGAATGCAATAGATATTCAAAGGAAAAGAAGGTGAATGTAGACACCGGGTCCCGAGTCAGCCTAAATCAGCATTACCCAATGATAAAATTAAGTGTGCCTATTTATAGGCAAAAAAATGAAAGTTGAAAGTGATGATTTTCTTGTCAAATTGATTTATTAGAAATAAATAAAAATATATTTTAAAAAATATTTTAAATATTTTAAAAATTATTTTTGAAACAAAAAGGGTATGCTTTGAAATTGTTGTATTTTTTAAAAAAAAAAAATCGGAAAATCGAGAATGTCGGGCTGCGGCAACTCGCTAGGCGCGCCCGCGGGCGATACCCGTGGCGCGTCGGTCGCCCCCTGACGCCCCTCCGACGGCCGATCTGCTGCTTTTCCGTTTTTTGGCCTAAAAATTGATTTTTTCTTCATTTTTTTTTTGTGTAATTTAATGCAAAAACCTTTTATTTTTCAAACCCTTCAAATTCATGATTTTTTTGTGATTATTGCAATTAAATTTATTTAATTCAATTTAATAAAAATCTGATTTTCTTTGGGTTTTTTTATGTATAAAAAGGGGTTTTTAGTAAGGATTTTGGGGGGAATTTTTCTTAAGAAAAATATTGTTTTCTCTTTTTTTTTTCATCTTCTTCTTCTTCTTATTTTTTCTTCTTCAAGAAAAATTCTCCAAGTGTTCTAATTTGATTTATTTAATTTAATTCTTGAGACAAATAAATCAATTATTTGTTCTTGTGAATTTTCTTTACTTCTTGATTTTCATAACTTTTCCTTGAGACAAATAAATCAATTATTTGTTCTTGGAATAAAATTTCTCTATGTATTTTTATTAAATCAAAGCAAGTAAATTATCATCCAACTTCATTCATCACATCAAATTTGAGGGTAAACATTTCTTGGATCCACTTTTAATTTAATTTTTAATATATTTTTGTTTACAATTAGTTAGCTATTATGTAAATTTTTTTAGATCTATTATTTATTTTACTTCTTATTTCTTATTGTTTATTTAATTTTTCATATTATTATTTCTTATTCTTAATCTTTTATTTAATTGTTCATATTATTATTTCTTATTTCTTATTTAATTGTTCATGTTCATATTATTGTCATTATTTTTTTCATATATTATTGTTATTGTTAGTATTATCATTTAACATGTGTTAGTATGATTGTCTTATTCATTATCATTACTTGCATATTTAATTTGATTGTTCATATTCTTTGATGTTGTTGTTGTTGTTGTTGTTATTATTATTATTATTATTATTATTATTATTATTATTATTATTATTATTATTATTATTATTATTATTTTTTTTTTTAAATTTACTTGGATTGTTCATATTCTTTGATGTTATTATTATTATTATTATTATCATTATTATTATTATTATTATTATTATTATTACTTGCATATTTAATTTGATTGTTCATATTTTTTGATGTTATTATTATTATTATTATTATTATTATTATTATTATTGTTATTATTATTACTACTTGCATATTTAATTTGATTGTTCATATTCTTTGATATTATTATCATTATTATTACCATTAGTATTGTAATTATTATTGTAATTAGTGTTATCATTATTATTATTATTATTTATCATTATTACTATTATTATTATTATTATTATTATTATTTGTTTTGTTTATTATTATAATTAATTATTGTTGTCATCATTATTATTTTCATGTTTTCATGCATGTTAAATTTTATTGTTTTCATTTATGAATGTTGAATTGTTCATGTGTTAAGTTACGTATTTTTTATTATGCCATCTAATTAATTTGTGATACATTATGCATGTTGTTTTATTTATTTTCATTCATCTTTTACATGTTACATGTTTAATTCATTTTTCATTACTAACATCATCTTTATTTGTGTTTTTATTTCAATACTTATTTTTCATGTGTGAGTTTTCCAATGCCAAGTGGGAGCCTATGGAAGTTTGAAGACACCATTTTGGTGGAGTTTATATATTTTTTTTAGCATTTTTAGTATTATTTTGCTTTTTATTTGCTTTTATTATTTAATATGTAATTTGTAATAAGTTTGTTTATTTTCATGCACGTTAATTAAAAGTCGCATAACGTTTTATATTAAATAAATTGGGATTTTTTCTAACAAAATGGGACCAATCTCCTAGTTTTTTCATCCAAATAAATTGTTACTTCAAAATCATTTTCTTTAATTATGCATGCGAGGACCAATGTCCTCACTCTTAATAAATAACCCGTTTAATGCATGATTTACACTTATTTGCAATGCGGGTTGTATTCCGCCCCTAGTTTTGTTGTAATTTATTTTTATGTAATTTATTTTAATTATACTTTATTTACCGCTTTCTTTATGTGACCAACTTGTGCTCTAATTATTGCATCAAAACGTATGAGAAAAGGGATGAAAACTTAAATTCAAAACTCAATTTTAACTTAATCAAGGTATGAATAAATGAGAAGTCCCGAACCATCTCTGGTCTTTGGGCTCAACGAGGCGAGAGGACCATTTCAATATTGCATTGGAATGGGATTTCCAAGACACCTCTTGTGTCCCGTAAAAAGGTTTTAACTTGCATAGTCCTAGGCTCCACGAGGCGAGAGGGTCATCCTAATGTTCTATTAGGATGGGACCTCCAAGACCCCTCTGGCTTGCCCAAAATGGACATAGCGCTGTCTTAGGCTCACTGAGGCTAGACGAACTTTCCCAATATTTTATTGGGTGGGGACTCCATAAAACCTATTTATTGCCCAAAATAGACGCCCTTGTAATTTCTTACAAGTTTTTATGGAGCTCTCCCGAAAGCCCTAAGAGCGGGCCTTCGGGGCATTCCACGGGGTTCGGCGCGCATCACAGTGAATATTGCAGCTGTAGAGTTCACTGATTATGCAATGTTTTGGTGGGAGCAACTCAATTTGAGTAGACGGAAGGTGGGGAGGCATCCTATTAGTAATTGGGAGGACATGAAGGAAGCAATGAGAAAAAGTGAATTACATTAGAAATTGCATAGACTTGTCCAGGGAGGAAAATCAGTGGAGGATTACTATAAGGATATGGAAATGTGCATGGTGAGAGCAAACATTGAGGAGGATGAGGAGATCAGCATGGCTCGGTTCTTAGGTGGTCTAAATAAGGCGATTGCTGATGCCATTGAGCTATATAAATATGACACTATGGAAGAGATATTGCACATGGCAATAAAGATTGAAAAGCAAAAGAGGAGTAAAAGCTTTAATAAGATCAGCAACAACTCAAGCTATACTTTGGGGTCTAAATGGAACAAAAAGGAGGAGAAGAAGGACTTTAGGGTATCTAAACCCTATGGGGCAGATTCGGGTCCAAAAGAAGTAAAGGCAACCCAAATTCCAAACAAAGGTGTTAAAGGTAACTCTAGTACTCCTACCCTTAGTAGAGAAATTAAATGTTTTAAATATTTGGGTAAGGGGCATATAACACGTGATTGTCCTAATAGGAGGGTAATAATTGCTAGGGATGATGGGAAAATTACTTCTGAATCAGAACATAGTGATAATGAAATGCCTCCTTTGGAAGATTGTAGTGATTGTGATAGTGAAGGGGAGTTGTTAGTTGCTGAAAGTGGGAAATCATTAGTGGCTAAGCGAGCTTTAAACTTAAATGTTAAGGAAGATAGCCTAGAACAAAGAGAAAATATATTTCACACTAAGTGTTTAGTTAATGGGAGAGTGTGCACAATCATTATTGATGGGGGAAGTTGCACAAATGTACCTAGTGTGAGCATGGTTAAGAAGTTAAACTTGTCATGTGAGAAGCATCCTAGACCTTATAGATTGTAATGGTTAAATGATAGTGGAGAGGTTAAGGTGACACGCCAGGTTAGAGTACCCTTTTCAATTGGATGGTACAAGGATGAAGTTTTATGTGATGTTGTACCTATGCAGGCAGGCCATTTGCTTTTGGGAAGGCCTTGGCAATTTGATAGACAAGCTATTCATAATGGGTACACTAATAGATTTTCTTTTTCTTATGAAGGTAAAAAGGTTGTTTTAGCCCCATTATCTCCTCAAGAGATTTATGAAGATCAAAAGAAAATGTTTGAGAAAGAGAAAGAGGCTTCGGCCAAAAGAGAAAAGGGGAGAGAGGTTTCAGCCCAAGGTGTAAGAGAGAGAGAAAAAGAAAGGAAAGGGGGAAAACAGGCCCAAAAAGAAACAAAACAAATAAATGGCCCAGTGGTAAGTGAAAACAAGCAAGGGGGGCGGTAAAAACAGAATTTCTATGTGAGGGCAAGAGAGGTCAAGAGTGCATTAGCTTTGAGACAACCTTTGGTCCTTATAATCTACAAGGAAGTTTTGTTTTCTGACACTGACCCTAATCTTGATTTTTTGCCTCCTAGTTTTGTTTCTTTATTGCAGGACTATCCTGATGTTTTTTCTGATGAGATGCCAGATGGATTACCACCTTTGAGGGGGATAGAACATCGGATTGATTTTGTGCCAGGATCTACAATTCCCAATAGACTAGCCTATAGAAGCAATCCTATGGAAACTAAGGAGTTGCAAAGGCAAGTGGAAGAACTAATAGAGAAGGGATTGGTGAGAGAAAGCATGAGTCCGTGCGCGGTACCTGTCCTTTGGGTGCCTAAGAAGGATGGAACATGGAGGATGTGTGTTGATTGCCGTTCGGTCAACAAAATCACTATAAAGTATAGACATCCCATTGCTAGGCTAGATGATATATTGGATGAATTATGTGGTGCTGTGTATTTTACTAAAATTGATTTAATGAGTGGATATCATCAAATTAGAATGAAACCTGGTGATGAGAGGAAAACAACTTTCAAAACTAAATATGGTTTGTATGAGTGGTTGGTTATGCCATTTGGGCTATCTAATGCCCCTAGCACTTTCATGAGGCTTATGAACCATGTATTGCGTGCATATTTAGGAAAGTTTGTTGTTGTGTATTTTGATGATATACTCATTTATAGCAAGTCTTATGAAGAGCATATTGAGCATGTTAGGCTAGTTTTACAAACCTTGAGATCTGAAAAGTTGTATGCTAAGCTTAAGAAATGCACATTTTGTATAGATGGACTTGTATTTTTTGGTTTTGTGGTGAGTGCACAGGGTATTGAAGTAGATGAAGAGAAAGTGAAGGCAATTAGAGATTGGACCACGCCTAAGTCCATTTCGGATGTGAGGAGCTTTCATTGCTTAGCAAGTTTTCATAGGCATTTTGTGCAGAATTTCTCTTCTATTGCTGCACCACTTACAGAAATTATCAAGAAGGAAGTTGGGTTCAAGTGGGGAGAAGCACAGCAAAAGGCATTTGAGACTTTGAAAGGGAAGTTGTGTTCTGCTCCTATTTTATCTTTACCTAACTTTGATAAAACATTTGAAATAGAATGTGATGCTTCTGGTGTAGGCATTAGGGCGGTTTTGATGCAAGAAAAGAAGCCAATTGCCTATTTCAGTGAGAAGCTTTACGGAGCCCAACTCAATTATTCAACCTATAACAAGGAGCTTTATGCCTTGGTGAGAGCATTGGATGTGTGGCAGCATTACCTCCTACCCAAGGAGTTTGTCATTCACACCGATCATGTGTCCCTCAAACACTTGAAGGGACAAGATTTGAGGACAAATCTTTTTGAGGAGGGAGGGAATGATACGGATACAACCATACCATCAAACACCAAAGATCATTTGAAGATGCCTAGTGGTCCAATAACAAAAGGATGTGCTCAGAATCTAAAGATGGCTATGTCATCTTTTGTCCAAGACTTTGTCACTCAAGAAATTCATGAAGAGGCTATTAAGAAATTCTATGGAGAACTTGAAGGCCAAAGCAAAGTACTTAGCCTTTTGAAAGCAAATGAAGGAATTGGGCAAATTTAAGCCATCAAGGGCTTATACAACTTTGGGCTTTTAATTGTACATGTCATGTGCTTCATTTAAAAGTCACATGACTCCTTTAAGTTGTGGTTTAATGGGCTAGGCGTGTGGGCTTCTTGTTTGGGCTTAATTTAGTTAGTCTGGTTATTTATTTAATCTTTCGTTTGGGCTTTCATTTTCGGCCTATAAGATTTAATTTTAAGAGAGTTTATTTTCTTTAGTTTGGGCTTAATTTATCTTGTAAAGCCAATGGAGAATTCGGCCTATGTGTGTTTAAGGCCTTATTAGGGTTTCTTTTTAGGTTTTAAGGGTAATTAGGGTTTGCCACCATATATATATGCTAATATGAGTTGTAAACTTCAGATTTGATGAATTAAACATTTTGAGAGTGTTCTCTTATTGGCTTGGCCGAATTCTATAGAGAGATTAGTGAGGATTGCTTGCTCATATTTTTTATTGCATGAAGAATTTGATTACTTATCAATTATCTTGATTGTGGCGTTTTCATCTTCTTCGTTTTTTCCGATTATTTGCGTTTTCAATCACCGGTTGATTGGGGGTTCAATAGGGAGGGATTTTATCTCTTTGTTTCTTTGCTAACCATCTTTTATGTGTGGGTTTGTAGCTTGTTAGCTATTGGGTTCCGCATCAACTCCTGACATCATGTATCAAGTAAGGACCTTCCCAATTAGGGTTTTGCTTTCGCACTCCTGCGGATGTTTAGAATGCCACCACTTTCTTGAGAACGAGCTATCCGATTCTGAACGT
This sequence comes from Excoecaria cochinchinensis, assembly GCA_947683425.1. Lineage (NCBI taxonomy): Eukaryota > Viridiplantae > Streptophyta > Magnoliopsida > Malpighiales > Euphorbiaceae > Excoecaria > Excoecaria cochinchinensis. Next base: position 25,545,338 of record CANTUQ010000004.1, read on the forward strand.
CCTCGGCCTTATATTTTGGTCGTGATAGGACGACATTCTTTGCTTGTAGGTGGCAGATTGTATCTGAGCGAACTCCCTTTGCTCCTCCAGTCTATCCAGCTGATATAGTAGGTTCGCGTCATTTTGCTCAACATCAAAACTTGAAGTCCGGATATTTGGCATACCTATTTCATAAGGAATAATAGCTTCTGTTCCGTATGTGAGTGAAAATGGGGTCTCTCCCGTTGCTGATCTTGGCGAGGTTCGGTAAGCCCATAGAACATTGTAAAGTTCGTCTAGCCAGAGCCCTTTTGATGCTTCGAGTCTTTTCTTCAGTCCTGCAAGAATGGTTCGGTTAGTTACCTCGGTCATACCGTTTGACTACGGGTGGTATACCGAAGCAAAGCAAAGCTGGATCTTTAACTCCGAGCAATATCCCCTGAATATCGCACAATCAAACTGTTTGTCATTGTCATTATAATGGAATGTGGGATCCCGAACCTTGTAATGATGGACTTCTGGACAAACTTGATAATATTCGCCGGGGTAATTGTTGCTAAGGGTTTTGCTTCTACCCACTTTGTTAAATGGTCCACTGCCACCACTAAGAATTTTCGTTGTCTGGTTGCCAAGGGAAAAGGGCCTACAATGTCGATTCCCCACTGAGCAAATGGCCAAGGACTGTGTATTGGAAATTGAGCAGTAGGCTTTTGATGATTCAAATTACCGAACCGTTGGCACTTATTACATCTCCGGACTAATTCTTTTGCATCCTTCTCCATGCTTGGCCAATAATACCCCTGCCACAATGCTTTTCGAGCTACCGCTTGCACTCCCTCATGTGCTCTGCAAATGCCCTCATGAATCTCTCTCAATACGTAATCACCTTCTTCCGTGCTCAAGCATTTCACCCAAGGAGCTGAGAAAGATCTCCTGTACAACTGATCATCCATAATTGCATTACGGCTAGATCACCGAACCACTTTTCGAGCTTGGACTTGATCTTCTGGAAGAGATCTGGTATTCAAATACTGGTAAATTTGAAGCCGCCGTCCATCTATCAGCTCTTGCAAATAGACCTTATATGTTTCGTGAGTTGGACCCAATAGAATAGACCAAATAATATCTGAAATAGATGACTGGTACTGGAGACATGCCTGCTAGCCAAAGCGCCTGCCTCCTCATTCTCTGCCCGGGGTATCTGCTCCATGGCCCACACATATCCTCATTTCCCTAGTTGGGAAAGGAGTGCGGCTGTTAGCTCTTTGTCTCTGATCATTGTCTGGTCCTTTGCTTCAAATTTGCCAAGTATCTGGCAAACTACCAGCTGAGAATCAGAAAAAATAGTTAGTGAGTCCGGTTTTACATCAATGGCGAGTTGTAGGCCAAAGCTAAGGGCTTCGTATTCCACCACGTTATTGGTTGCTTGAAAAGCTATGTAAGCCATTCCCCAGACTACTATCTTCCCTGGGCCAATTAGGACCACTCCGGCTCCTGCACCTGTGGATGAGGATGCTTCGTCTATGTACAACTTCTAAGAGAACGGACTTGGCTCCTGTGGGGGTGCATGCAACTCTGCTACGAAGTCAGCTAAGACTTGGCCCTTCATTGATGGGCGTGCCTCATATCGGACGTCAAATTCTCCTAACCGAGCTGCCCATTCAGTAATCCTGCCAAAGGCTTCCGGCTTCTGTAACACTTTTCTAAGGTTCGTGTTCGTCCTGACTATCACAGTGTGTGCCTGGAAGTAAGGACACAGCTTGATGACAGATGTTACCAGTGCAAAGGCAAGCTGTTCAAGTATGGGGTATCGCAGCTCGGCGCCTCTCAAAACCTTGCTGGTGTAATAGATGGGGAACTGTTGGCTACCCTCTTCTCTTATCAGAATCGAACCCAAAGCTCCAAAGGAAATTGCAAGGTAAATATACAGGGTTTCTCCTGGTTGTGGCTGACTCAGCAGAGGGGGGGTGGTAAGAAAATGCTTCAACTCCTCAAAGGCTTTCTGACAATCTGGAGTCCACTTAAAACCCTTCACTTTCTTAAGAGTGTTGTAAAAGGGTAGGCACCTTTTAGCCGAACAGGAAATAAATCTGCCTAGAGCTGTTACCCTTCCATTGAGTTTCTGAACTTCCCTTATCGACTTCGGTGGTTCCATCTCCAAAATGGCTTGGATCTTTACTGGGTTAGCCTCTATTCCCCTTTTCGAAATCATGTACCCCAGGAATTTTCCGGACTGCACCCCAAAAGCACACTTTTCTGGATTCAGCTTTAAACCGAACTTTCTCAAAATCCCAAAAGTTTCCGCAAGCTCGGTTAGTAAGCTTTCGATTATCTTGCTTTTGACGATCATGTCATCCACATAGACTCCTACGTTCCTCCCCAGCTGATCCGCAAACATTCTGTTCATTAATCTTTGGTATGTGGCCCCGGCATTCTTCAGCCCAAATGGCATGACTCAGTAACAATAAGTAGCCCGGTGTGTGACAAAAGTAGTTTTCTCTTCATCGCTCTTGTTCAAAGGGATCTAGTGATATCCCGCAGAGGTGTCCAAAAAGGCATACTCGTCGAATCCCGAAGTGGAGTCAATCAGGAGGTCAATGTTGGGTAGTGGGCAGCAATCTTTGGGACAAGCCTTGTTCAAGTCTGTAAAATCGACACACATCCTCCAGTTTCCATTAGATTTCTTTACTAATACCACGTTTGACAGCCAGTCCGGGTAGAGCACCTCCCTTATGAAGCCATTTTTCAACAACGTGTCTACCTCTTCCGACATCGCCAGCTGCCGTTTGGGAGCATGATTTCTCTTCTTCTGCTTGACAGGCTTGCAACTAGGTTGCACATTAAGAGTATGACATACTACCTCGGAAGAAACGCCCTTAATGTCTGAAGGTTGCCGGGCGAACACATCTTCGTACTCTGATAACACTGCTACGAATGCCTCCTTCTCCTTGCCTTTTTTACCGGCAGTGATCTTCACCATCTTTCCCGGTGAGAGTTCTACCTCCAGAAGTGAGTCCACTGGTTCGATATTCCTCGCTGTTGGGACATCCAGCGTATCCAATAGTAAAGCCTGATCTGCCTCTTTTAACATAGTGACATACGTATCCCGGACTGCCTTCTGATTACCCCAAAGTATGGCCACACCCCCGGGAACAGGGATCTTCACAAGTAACTTACACATTGAGATGTAAGCATCCACTCCCACTAAAAGAGGTCGTCCAATGATTACATTATAGGCGAGTGGTATGTCAACCACCATAAAATAACTCCTGCAATTGCAGACACTGTCCTCATCCTGGAGCTGTAATTCTAACATGGCCAATCCTTCAACTTTGACCGGTTGCCCTGATATGCCGATGAGCGGAGCTGACACGGCTTCTAACTTATTGGCCGACATTCCCAATGCTTTGTAGGCCCGCAAGGTGATAAGGTTCACCGCACTCCCAGTATCTACCAAGATCCTCTGGACCAAATAATCCTATATCAGGGCTTCCACAACCAGTGAATCAATGTACGGCGTCCGAGCATGGGCTTTGTCTGCCTCAACAAATGTTACCTTATAGCTCCCCATGCTATGACCAGCCCCCAAAGAAAATACCTCCTTTGCCTTTCATTTCTTAGACTCCTCAAAGACATCATAATGCTTGCTGCCTGCAATGATGTGAATCACCTCGGCTGGAGCCTTTTTTACTTGAACTAGCTCCATTACCCTGTCTTGGTGGTGATGGAGACCTATCTCGGCCTCTCTTTTCTTTACCCTTTGTGAACTGTCCGAGCTTGCCATTCCGGACTAAATACTCGATTTCGCGCTTCACCTGGCGATAATCATTCGTTTGATGGCCTTTATCCCTGTGAAAGGCGTAATAAAGGCTCTGGTCTCTACTAGGATCCTCTCTCATGGGGTGCGGCTAGTTGACCTGCTCATTCTCCTTCATCCAGGCCAGAATTTAGGACCTCAAGGCTGTCAAAGGTGTGAACCGCTCATCTATTCTGTCATTTGAGGTTGGCTTTGTGATAGGGAAGGCTCGGTTGGAATTGCCAGACCCTCTGCCTCTAGCATCATCTCGACCGGCATTATTCCTATCCTAACCTGGGTGGAATGCTCTATCCGAGTCTCGAACCTGTGAGCTATACCTGAGGCGCCGAGCTTCATCCATTCGGATATACTTGTGAGCCCGGGACATAAGCTCGGTGAAGTCGTCAGGTGGCTTCTTGCTGAGGGAATCACTGAAATCTTGGCATCTAGTATTGCGAATAAGAGCATTGACAGCCACCTCCAGGTTGAAGTTCTGGATGTCCATAGCAACTGCATTAAATTTTTCTACATAAGCTCGGAGTGCTTCTCCCTTCTCTTGGTGAACCATCGTGAGGTCGGCCGATACCTTTGCTGGCCTTATGGCAGCAACGAATTTAGCGATGAACATGTCGCTGAATTGCTCAAAGCTATAAACAGAGTTCTCAGGGAGATTGCGAAACCAAATCTGCGCAGAATCGGTAAGGGTTTGGGAAAAAATTTTGCATAAAGCAGAATCTTCCGTGGTGTGTACCAGCATGGTGTGATGAAATTCATCTAAATGAGCTCGGGGGTCTGTACTGCCGCTATACTTTGGTAGGTTGGCAAACTTATATGTGGGAAGGGAGCTGCCAGGATATCCCTAGAGAGCGGAGATCGAAAACTGCCCTTGTACTGCAAAGTACTGCGGTTTTGGAACTTTTGCATTCTTTCTTCGAACATTCCTTCAAACTGTTCGGCCGTCAAAGTTATTGTGGTGTCAGGAGCCAGGGTGCTCGGTAATGGTGGTGGCGTTTGGGCAGGGAATTGTGTTATTACGGGCATTTGTGTAAAGTGTGTTGTAATCGGAGTGTTTGTAGGTGCTGCTGGTGGTGCCTGAGCCGCCATAGCTGACAGAGCGGTCAAGAGGGTTTGGGCTACTTGAGGGGTTAAGCCTGGGATTGTGGGGACGTTTATGGGTGCTTGTGGTGTTGCCGACGTATGGACTTGTGTTTGGGGGAAAAGTTGTCGTGCTGGGAGTGGAGAAATTTGCTCTGATTGAGCTAGTTGTAAGCTTTGGAGGAGCTGGCCAAGAAGGTTGGCCGGAGGCTGGGTTGCAGCGTTGGACTGATTGGCTGATGGAGCAGCAGAGACAGACAAATCGGGAAAAAGATCCATTGTTGACTGAAATCAGTGGAGTGTTCCACGCTCACCGCACCAAATGATAATGGTTGAATTTCTTGAAGCGTTTCTTCGGATTGATCACCTGAAAAGATTAACAAAACCGACGGGGACGATGGAAACTCGACGATCAAGTCAGTAAATTGATTAAAGAGGATTTTCTGTAGAAAAGATTCAGAGAGAGATAAATGTACCGGGTAGTTTTCTTTATATAGACCTCTTTTGCTAGTCCAAATAGGAAATCAGATCCCGAATAGGAGGAAATCACCTTAATCTCTTGATTAGTGCTTGATTCCTAATGTGTGAAGATTTGTTGAGTGATTGTTGGTACTTTCCATCATTAAGGGATCATAATCTGCTTAAGATCTGAAAAATATCTATGAATGATGACTTTCCATATCCTGATATCGAGCTGTTATGGTAACCGAACTACTGATATGACGGGATATCCGAATGAGACCGGTTACCTAACTCTTCACATAAGAGTCCGGTTCACGACACATGCTCGGAGGGGCGCTACTGATCTCCTGTATAGAGAGTCCGATTATCAAATAAGATATCAGGTATTTTATTTTAATCTTGAGTCATTTTGTTGAAAAATTTGTTAATACTTTATCAGCTTTAGATTTTTCAAATAATCAAAAGTAATTATTTTAAGAGAAGAATTATTATGTTTACTAAGATTTTTATTACAAGAACATACCGAATTACATTTAGATAGTTTTTACGATTGCTAAGATTTTTATATTAAACAAAATTTAATTGACTTATTATTTGTATTTTTATCATGATACTAATATCTCCTTGAAATAATATCTCTCTCATTTATTAACATTCAATATCTTTATACTCGATCGAGTACTTAATCATCAGAGTGATATCAGAGCAATTTTGTTCTAGCATTATTTGGACCTGAACATATCAGACTTGAGACCCAACCCAGGCTGCCACTTCTACCTTTTTCGAACTCTTCAATAAGAGAGATCATGGGAAAGGGGAATTGAAGTCTAACCTTCTAAGAAATTAATAAGATGTGAAATGTGATCGGGTTATGTCATGTGGGGTTTTCTCCTCGTGATAAGAAATTCATGGCCAACAAAGAAGTGACATCAAATGGGTCCCTTTGGTCGATCAAGCAACCAGCATGAATGGAGCCCACACTATATCTTACCATGGTTCGATTTCCACCACGAACATAATATATATTACACAAATTTTCATTTTTTTTTTCAATGCAGAACGGTTATAATAGGCCAGTAGTGGAAAGATTTTGATTCTCCTTTTTGTTTGTGCTCATTTCCTCGGCCAAATTGTCGGTCAAAGGCACTTAACCTATTGTAGACACCGGGTCCCGAGGCGGTCCAAGATCAGAATTACCCGATGATGAAACAAAAGACCGACTTTCGGCAAGAAAAGTGAGAATCGACCGTTCCCTTGTCAAGATTGTGTTTTCGAAAAATAATTTTAAAATATATATTTTAGGGATTAAAATTTAAAATGGGAAAAAAATATTAATATTGTGTCAAAATTAAAAATAAAAAAAAAATAAAATAAAATAAAAAAAAAAAATTTCGCGAGTGCCACTGCGGCGGCGCGGGGCCGCCTGCGCGGCAGGTTGCCCCAGCGCGCGGGGGCGCCTGCGAGGCAGGCCGCCCCAGCGCGCAGGGCGCCTGCGCGCGAGGCTGGCGCCCCGCGCGCGAGGCGGGGCGTTCCGCGCGCCCCCCCTGCGCGCGAGGCGGGGCGCTCCGCGCGACCCCCCTGCGCGCGGTGCGGGGCGCTCCGCGCGCCCCACCCTGCGCGCGAGGCGGGGCGCTCCGCGCGACCCCCCTGCGCGCGGTGCGGGGCGCTCCGCGCGCCCCCCCTGCGCGCGAGGCGGGGCGCTCCGCGCGACCCCCCTGCGCGCGGGGCGGGGCGCTCCGCGCGCCCCCCTGCGCGCGAGGCCTGCTGCCTCGCGCGACCCCCCTGCGCTCGAGGCAGCTGCCTCGCGCGACCTGCCTGCGCGAGGCAGGCTGCGCGCGGCAGCCTGCCGCGCGCGGTGCCAAGGCACCACGCGCAGCGCTCCGCGCGCCCTTGGCTCCTCCGCGCGACCTGTTTCGCCTGTCCGTTTTTTGCGCTGTTTTCAGTCTGATTTTCTGATTTTTTCAGTTTCCGTTGTTTCACCATTTTATGTTATTTTAGATTAACTAAAAAGGAAGGTTTTTTGTCCCTTGCCATTTTTGGCCAAGACAGAATTAAATGAGGAATTGGCTCTCATTTTTGGGGGACGGAGATAAAAAATTCAAGTTTTTGGTTAGCTTTTCCTCTCAACTTTTTTGCACTCTCCAGGAAGCTCTTTATTCCTCAAAAAATTCTTCAAAGATCTTGAAGCCTTCTTTTCAAATTCTAGTTTTTTGCTACTACGAAATATTTAATCTTGGGTTGATTCGAGCAAGAAAAATTAATTTTCTTTGTTTATTCATCCCACAAAAATATTTTCTCAAGTTAATTTGTTTTAGAACACAAATTTTACATTTATTTTCGGATATTATTATCATCAAAAAATCGACAAAGGAACGGAACGAGACATCCTATTTCCAATCTCAAAAATTCTGAGGGTAAACATTCTTGGACTCATTCTCATCAATTTTTAGTACATTATTTATTGTTGATAAATATTATTTTTGGCCATTACTACCGCCTTTATTATTTATTTTGTGCATGTCAATGTGATTAATATTACTCTTGATGCATTAATTGTTTGTTTCAAGTTGATTCCTTTTTTTTGTTTTCTCGTTGACCTTTTGTTACTATTATTATTATTATTAATACTAAGGTTATTTGAGCCATTGCCATATTCATTGTGCTACCATTGTGGTTATTATCATTATTATTATTATTATTATTATTATTATTATTATTATCATTATTATTATTTAGTTCTCTACTATCGCTACTATTTATTTATTTACTAGTATTATTCTGTTTTTAGCATTATTATTACTATTATTATTGACTAATTAACTAGTTAGCATTATTGTCATTGTTATTACTATTTAATATCCCGTATTATTTTTATTATTATTATTATTATTATTATTATTATTATTATTATTATCATTATTAGCATTATTATATATTCATTGTATATTTATTGATGTTATGTTATTATAATTGTTAGCATTATCATCACCTACTTATTGTCATGCTAATGTTTATGTGCCATATAATATTATTATTTGTTATCATAATATTATTGTCGTCATCATTATTTATCTTTTATTATTATCGTTATATTTTGCACTTGCTTGATTAATTTGCCTAAAATATTTATTAATATTATTTTTGATATTAATTTTTGTCCGAGAATTAATTTGAGTCGGGCCATGTGAGCGCCCCGCGACTCCCCGGATGGGTCGCGACGCGTGGACGGACACTCCATTTTGGTGAGATCTTTTCAGTTCCCCTTTGATGTGTCATGTGTTTATTTGCAAATATATATTTTTATTCGTGCACGTGTGTGATAAAAAATCACAAAAACATTTCTATAATTGAATTGGGGATTTTCACTAATAAAACCGGGACCAATGTCCCTTATTTTAGCCCGACAATAAAAATCATCATAATTAAAACGAAGAGTCAGTTTTCAATAAAATGGGATCACTCATCCCGGTTTTTTCAATTCAAGCAATCAAAAATGACTCTTCGGACCCTCTTTAAATTAAACACGAAGGAACCAATGTTCCTAAAACTCGAACAAGTGCGAGGGAACCAATGCTCCCTAAATAATGTCCCGATTTATGAATGTTCTTTTATTTTCATCTTGTGTGAGTGTTTAAAATTATGTACATTATTTTCCTTTGGGCCCTTGTAATTAATTTTTGGGGCAACTTTATTTATCTTTTGGGATTGTATTCCGTCCCACTTACATCTTCAACCTCCTTTTATTGGGGTTGTATTCTGCCCCTATTTCTATTGTAATTGAGTGCTTGGGTGTTTATCGCTTTCTTTATTTACTTTGCTTATCGCTTTTATTTATTTTCTTTACGTGCTTTCAATGCGCTATCTAGTTTAAATGCATCAATCGCGTGAGATGAGAGATATAATCTTAAGAAGTTAAAAATCCATTTATAACTAACCAAAGCATGAATAAGAGGGAAGTCCCGGACACCATAACTCTGGTTTAGACCGTTAGAGGTGAGAAACGTTTTCCTAATTTCTTGCAAATTGGGTGGCGACTCCAAGTACCTCAAAAGGTGCCTTTAGGCGTCAATAGGCTAGGTTATTCTCCCCAATGTTCTATTGGGAGGGATACACCGATGATGCCTCATGGCGCCCATGATCAAGAGACGCGAACCTTTCATACCTCGAATCCTAAAGCGGATTCAAAGTGAGGGCCCTTGCTGGGTTGTAACGGGTACTGCGCGCGTCACAGTGGCGACTCCACTGGGGACTTTGTGTTTGAGACTTCACTCCGAAAGTGCTTTGGTTAAAATTTATAATTGGGTTTTTAAAACTTAAAATTCTATCTCTTTTCGAAAATAGCATCATATCATTTTAGAGCCTTAGACTTACGCTAGTTGGTCCCTATCTTACCTCGGTGCGTTCCCAAAGCACGACCCTACTTTCACTCATTGTAGGGAAGTGTTAGGGATAATCACCAGCCCAAGCCTTGTGCCTTTTGGTATATCGAAATGGAGACCCGATCGGTCGTTATGCTCGTGATGAGTTAGACCCGTCGGCGCAAACCATGCTTGGGTAGCCTAAAGAAAATCACCTTGACCAAAACCCATGTACTGGCAAGTAGAAACTTCCCCTAGGCGGTATGTTCCTTAATACGATGCTTGTGATATGGGCTATCACATATTAAGCGAAATCAATCAAATCAAATGGTCTTCATCAAAGGCTTTCATGCCCCGTTGGGCCCACTTTGGTTTAGTTGAATTGCCCAAATATGTAATAGCCAAAACCCATACGAATGCGCATTAGATTAAGACTGTTATGCTGCCGGTTTTCCACCGTGCACTATACGTGTCCGATGCGTTCCCTGTTAACCCTCGGATGAAGCCCACCTAGGAAAGAGACCGCACAACCCCGTGTGTGGGAGTGATAAGGTTGGAAGGATCTACCTGTCTGCATGTGGTTGTAAATGCTGCATGTCATGCTCATGCATCACATGTCATCCATGCATCATTCTAACCCCTTTGATATTTGAGGCCATCATACACCATTCACCGGGGAGGTTCTGGGGTCCTCATAGCTATCTGAAGAGTAAACAGAGTTCGAAGTGGTTGGCAGAGATCTACCGTCTTAGTCAGAGCATCCATAGACATTGCCATTCGCACTACGGGGCATACTACCACAATCAGATCTACCAGAAAAGGCTAGCTCGCTCATTTGGGAAGAAAGTAAGAAAACACCCATTGAGAGAAGGAGACCTAGTCTTTAAACAGAAGAGGCCGGGGGTTCCGGACTTTCGAGGCGAGTTTAGGCCCACTTGGGAAGGACCTTTCATTCTGAAGAAGCTTTTGTCTAAAGGGGCTGCGATCCTGACAGATGGTGATGGGAACGAATTCAGGAACCCGGTCAGCGTCGACAGATTGAAAAGATTCTGTGGCAAAAAAAAAAAAAAAAGGCCGTTAGAGATGAAAACCGTGACTGGCGCTCTAAGCAAAAGTTAGGCCAAAGGGCAGGGTGAAAACCTGGCAACAGGCAGTCTGCCCTACAAAAAAATAAGATAAATAAAAGCCGCTGGATTGGGTTGGGTCCGTTCCAGGCAAAAAAAAAAAAATAAGGCACAGGGTTATGTGAAAATCCGACAAGGACGCATTTCCCGCTAAGAAAAGCTAGTGTGAAAATCCACGAGGGACGCACTACCTTTAAAACAATGACGCTTGGAGTGATAAGGCAGCATTACCTTGGGCAACCCCTTTCAAGCAAAGACACACATCGGGCAATCCTCCCTGAAGAATTATGAGTCACAGTCCATGAAACAGGACATCGCTTACAGACGCTTGGGGGCATAAGCGACCACACGGAGCCATGAGTCGCTTCGGCAAAAGTTATTGCACCTCGACCCCTAGACCACTCAGATGAATGGTGTTACCTGCATTCTGCATAACATATGCACATGCACATGCATAACTTATCCTTGCATACAAGTTTCTTTTGATCTCGCAGGAAAGTCTGGCGCCTTCACACACCGACAAGCTGGTGTTTATCAGTCGCTCAGCCGTGGTTTCACACACCGACAAGCTGGTGTTCTATCAATCACGTTCTCCAAAGTCTGGCGCCTTCACACACCGACAAGCTGGTGTTTATCAGTCGCTCAGCCGTGGTTTCACACACCGACAAGCTGGTGTTCTATCAATCACGTTCTCCAAAAGTCTGGCGCCTTCACACACCGACAAGCTGGTGTTTATCAGTCGCTCAGCCGTGGTTTCACACACCGACAAGCTGGTGTTCTATCAATCACGTTCTCCAAAGTCTGGCGCCTTCACACACCAACAAGCTGGTGTTTATCAGTCGCTCAGCCGTGGTTTCACACACCGACAAGCTGGTGTTCTATCAATCACGTTCTCCAAAAGTCTGGCGCCTTCACACACCGACAAGCTGGTGTTTATCAGTCGCTCAGCCGTGGTTTCACACACCGACAAGCTGGTGTTCTATCAATCACGTTCTCCAAAGTCTGGCGCCTTCACACACCGACAAGCTGGTGTTTATCAGTCGCTCAGCCGTGGTTTCACACACCGACAAGCTGGTGTTCTATCAATCACGTTCTCCAAAGTCTGACGCCTTCACACACCGACAAGCTGGTGTTTATCAGTCGCTCAGCCCTGGTTTCACGTCGACAAGCTGACGTTCCTCAATCATGTGACCGGTTATAGTCCTATGACGCTGACCAGCTGGCAGGACCAAGTTCGGAAAGCGACCGCCTCAGGTACACATCTCTTCCCTTCTTTTCTGAATTTTGGTTCACTTAGGCCCCTGCGTTCTAAGTTCCCCAAAATTGGGGGCAACTGTAGACACCGGGTCCCGAGGCGGTCCAAGATCAGAATTACCCGATGATGAAACAAAAGACCGACTTTCGGCAAGAAAAGTGAGAATCGACCGTTCCCTTGTCAAGATTGTGTTTTCGAAAAATAATTTTAAAATATATATTTTAGGGATTAAAATTTAAAATGGGAAAAAAATATTAATATTGTGTCAAAATTAAAAATAAAAAAAAAATAAAATAAAAAAAAAAAAAAATTTCGCGAGTGCCACTGCGGCGGCGCGGGGCCGCCTGCGCGGCAGGTTGCCCCAGCGCGCGGGGGCGCCTGCGAGGCAGGCCGCCCCAGCGCGCAGGGCGCCTGCGCGCGAGGCTGGCGCCCCGCGCGCGAGGCGGGGCGTTCCGCGCGCCCCCCCTGCATGCGAGGCGGGGCGCTCCGCGCGACCCCCCTGCGCGCGAGGCGGGGCGCTCCGCGCGACCCCCCTGCGCGCGGTGCGGGGCGCTCCGCGCGCCCCCCCCTGCGCGCGAGGCGGGGCGCTCCGCGCGACCCCCCTGCGCGCGGTGCGGGGCGCTCCGCGCGCCCCCCCCTGCGCGCGAGGCGGGGCGCTCCGCGCGACCCCCCTGCGCGCGGGGCGGGGCGCTCCGCGCGCCCCCCTGCGCGCGAGGCCTGCTGCCTCGCGCGACCCCCCTGCGCGCGAGGCAGCTGCCTCGCGCGACCTGCCTGCGCGAGGCAGGCTGCGCGCGGCAGCCTGCCGCGCGCGGTGCCAAGGCACCACGCGCAGCGCTCCGCGCGCCCTTGGCTCCTCCGCGCGACCTGTTTCGCCTGTCCGTTTTTTGCGCTGTTTTCAGTCTGATTTTCTGATTTTTTCAGTTTCCGTTGTTTCACCATTTTATGTTATTTTAGATTAACTAAAAAGGAAGGTTTTTTGTCCCTTGCCATTTTTGGCCAAGACAGAATTAAATGAGGAATTGGCTCTCATTTTTGGGGGACGGAGATAAAAAATTCAAGTTTTTGGTTAGCTTTTCCTCTCAACTTTTTTGCACTCTCCAGGAAGCTCTTTATTCCTCAAAAAATTCTTCAAAGATCTTGAAGCCTTCTTTTCAAATTCTAGTTTTTTGCTACTACGAAATATTTAATCTTGGGTTGATTCGAGCAAGAAAAATTAATTTTCTTTGTTTATTCATCCCACAAAAATATTTTCTCAAGTTAATTTGTTTTAGAACACAAATTTTACATTTATTTTCGGATATTATTATCATCAAAAAATCGACAAAGGAACGGAACGAGACATCCTATTTCCAATCTCAAAAATTCTGAGGGTAAACATTCTTGGACTCATTCTCATCAATTTTTAGTACATTATTTATTGTTGATAAATATTATTTTTGGCCATTACTACCGCCTTTATTATTTATTTTGTGCATGTCAATGTGATTAATATTACTCTTGATGCATTAATTGTTTGTTTCAAGTTGATTCCTTTTTTTTGTTTTCTCGTTGACCTTTTGTTACTATTATTATTATTATTAATACTAAGGTTATTTGAGCCATTGCCATATTCATTGTGCTACCATTGTGGTTATTATCATTATTATTATTATTATTATTATTATTATTATTATTATCATTATTATTATTTAGTTCTCTACTATCGCTACTATTTATTTATTTACTAGTATTATTCTGTTTTTAGCATTATTATTACTATTATTATTGACTAATTAACTAGTTAGCATTATTGTCATTGTTATTACTATTTAATATCCCGTATTATTTTTATTATTATTATTATTATTATTATTATTATTATTATTATTATTATTATTATTATCATTATTAGCATTATTATATATTCATTGTATATTTATTGATGTTATGTTATTATAATTGTTAGCATTATCATCACCTACTTATTGTCATGCTAATGTTTATGTGCCATATAATATTATTATTTGTTATCATAATATTATTGTCGTCATCATTATTTATCTTTTATTATTATCGTTATATTTTGCACTTGCTTGATTAATTTGCCTAAAATATTTACTAATATTATTTTTGATATTAATTTTTGTCCGAGAATTAATTTGAGTCGGGCCATGTGAGCGCCCCGCGACTCCCCGGATGGGTCGCGACGCGTGGACGGACACTCCATTTTGGTGAGATCTTTTCAGTTCCCCTTTGATGTGTCATGTGTTTATTTGCAAATATATATTTTTATTCGTGCACGTGTGTGATAAAAAATCACAAAAACATTTCTATAATTGAATTGGGGATTTTCACTAATAAAACCGGGACCAATGTCCCTTATTTTAGCCCGACAATAAAAATCATCATAATTAAAACGAAGAGTCAGTTTTCAATAAAATGGGATCACTCATCCCGGTTTTTTCAATTCAAGCAATCAAAAATGACTCTTCGGACCCTCTTTAAATTAAACACGAAGGAACCAATGTTCCTAAAACTCGAACAAGTGCGAGGGAACCAATGCTCCCTAAATAATGTCCCGATTTATGAATGTTCTTTTATTTTCATCTTGTGTGAGTGTTTAAAATTATGTACATTATTTTCCTTTGGGCCCTTGTAATTAATTTTTGGGGCAACTTTATTTATCTTTTGGGATTGTATTCCGTCCCACTTACATCTTCAACCTCCTTTTATTGGGGTTGTATTCTGCCCCTATTTCTATTGTAATTGAGTGCTTGGGTGTTTATCGCTTTCTTTATTTACTTTGCTTATCGCTTTTATTTATTTTCTTTACGTGCTTTCAATGCGCTATCTAGTTTAAATGCATCAATCGCGTGAGATGAGAGATATAATCTTAAGAAGTTAAAAATCCATTTATAACTAACCAAAGCATGAATAAGAGGGAAGTCCCGGACACCATAACTCTGGTTTAGACCGTTAGAGGTGAGAAACGTTTTCCTAATTTCTTGCAAATTGGGTGGCGACTCCAAGTACCTCAAAAGGTGCCTTTAGGCGTCAATAGGCTAGGTTATTCTCCCCAATGTTCTATTGGGAGGGATACACCGATGATGCCTCATGGCGCCCATGATCAAGAGACGCGAACCTTTCATACCTCGAATCCTAAAGCGGATTCAAAGTGAGGGCCCTTGCTGGGTTGTAACGGGTACTGCGCGCGTCACAGTGGCGACTCCACTGGGGACTTTGTGTTTGAGACTTCACTCCGAAAGTGCTTTGGTTAAAATTTATAATTGGGTTTTTAAAACTTAAAATTCTATCTCTTTTCGAAAATAGCATCATATCATTTTAGAGCCTTAGACTTACGCTAGTTGGTCCCTATCTTACCTCGGTGCGTTCCCAAAGCACGACCCTACTTTCACTCATTGTAGGGAAGTGTTAGGGATAATCACCAGCCCAAGCCTTGTGCCTTTTGGTATATCGAAATGGAGACCCGATCGGTCGTTATGCTCGTGATGAGTTAGACCCGTCGACGCAAACCATGCTTGGGTAGCCTAAAGAAAATCACCTTGACCAAAACCCATGTACTGGCAAGTAGAAACTTCCCCTAGGCGGTATGTTCCTTAATACGATGCTTGTGATATGGGCTATCACATATTAAGCGAAATCAATCAAATCAAATGGTCTTCATCAAAGGCTTTCATGCCCCGTTGGGCCCACTTTGGTTTAGTTGAATTGCCCAAATATGTAATAGCCAAAACCCATACGAATGCGCATTAGATTAAGACTGTTATGCTGCCGGTTTTCCACCGTGCACTATACGTGTCCGATGCGTTCCCTGTTAACCCTCGGATGAAGCCCACCTAGGAAAGAGACCGCACAACCCCGTGTGTGGGAGTGATAAGGTTGGAAGGATCTACCTGTCTGCATGTGGTTGTAAATGCTGCATGTCATGCTCATGCATCACATGTCATCCATGCATCATTCTAACCCCTTTGATATTTGAGGCCATCATACACCATTCACCGGGGAGGTTCTGGGGTCCTCATAGCTATCTGAAGAGTAAACAGAGTTCGAAGTGGTTGGCAGAGATCTACCGTCTTAGTCAGAGCATCCATAGACATTGGGAATGGCTGGTCCTTCGCGACAGATTGAAGAGGCCCGTGTCATGATTGCCCGAGAACTAGATGAAAAGTTTGAAAAACTTGAGGGGAGGTTGTCAGCCACAATTAAGGAAAGGTTGGACGCCGTAGCACTAATTCTTCAAGCTCAAGTCACTGCAGCTACACTTAACCAATTTGAGCTAGCCACGACCAAAAAGGAGTGCGAGACGATGGCTGTAATGTCTCAATTCGCTCTTGAGCCTAGGGGCGAGATGACACCCAACTCACTGATCGAGCAAGTGGAAAGAGGGAAAGGACTAGGGTCCTTACAGCCGATGGGTCCTCTCAGTCCCGCAGATACTAAAAAGAGATTAGCTGATCTTGAGGAGGAGATCATGAGGTCCAAGCTTGCAACTACCCGGACACCTCCCGATGGAGCCGTTACTAGCCCTGTGAGTTTCGGAATTGGTTACTATGGTGATAGCAGAGGTACAAAAAGGATGGGGAAGGCGCCAATGGTTGAGATGGCTCAGAGGCGTTACTCTAATTTAGGCAGACCTTTGTCTTGGGTCCTGGAAAGGCTGATCAAGAAGGGGGTGTTGCAACCATTGCCGTCCAAGCCGGCAAAGACCTGGGGGCAGCCCGGGCACAAGGAAGGCGAGTACTGCGCCTACCACCAACACACTGGCCATATGACGGATAATTGTGCTAGGCTGAGGCACCAGATTCAGGATCTGATCGATAGCAACCTGATCACAAATCCTGAATGCCGCCAGGGCAGCCACGGGAGCTTAAGTTTTGCAGGGGGCGATGGAGAAGGTTTTAGAGCCACAAGGACCCCGACTTTCGGAATGACTCAGAGTCACTTTGCCATACTGAAAAAACCCCTATCCAAGCACTTCGCTCATTTTGTCAGCAAGGGAAAAATACAGTCAATGCCGGCCCAACCTGCCAGGGGCCAAGGGCGCCCCAATCACCGAGCAGATCTGTATTGTGCCTACCATCAGCGTACCGGGCACGAGACTGACGAGTGCCGAATTCTGAGGAGGCAAATTCTACACTTAATTGATGAGGAGCTGAGAAGTGAGGAGAATGGTTCCCAAAAGTGATAATAGGCCATTGACTGCAGCGTCCGCGTTGGCAAGAGAAGAAGGAAGTAGCTATTTAGATGTTCTTTTTTATTTCTGAACTATTTAATGATGACAGTTTTAATTATAGTTTTCTTGAATGAAATGGATGGTTTTGCTATCTTGTGTGATGTTTCTTATGATTTCATTATGCATAATCATGACACATTTACATTTGACATTGGTTCAACTAATGCCATTCCATTCAATCTCGGAACTTTGGGAGAACCCAAAGAAAATCTTGATAGCATCTGTTATGACTCCTGAAGTGAGATAAAAACTTGAGAGATAATAATAAAAAAAAAGCCTTTGCCTGGACCTGGTATGACGTGCTGAAAATTGACAAAGACATTCTTGAGATCAATACTACTTCCACGCGCCAACATGACGACGAACCGAATGTTGAAAGCCATTTCTTTGCACTCCCACGACATCTGGGATGCATATGATGCCACCAAATAAGCCCAAGCTTCGAAAGCTACATCAGGAGTTAGGCGAATGAGACTCAAGACCTTCACAAAGAAAACATAACCCACCAGAATACAACTCATCAAAACCAAACAACGTGAACCCTTTCCTCTCAACCATTTGAAATGTGTACCCCAAAAACAATTAAGATCGACTCTTAACCATTCAGAACCCTTATAGCCAAAATTCTTGCTAAAACTATATGCTCGACTAGATTGAGCAACAATGGTCCCATTGGTTAAGATGGAAGTGCACGTATGTGTAAAATTAAGGACTTGAGCAAAGTTTGTAAAAAAAAAAAAAATTGGGTTGCTGATCTTTGTGAAGAAAAAAAAGAAAAAAAAATAAAAAAAAAAAAAATTGAAAAAAAAAAATAAAAAAAAATTGAAAAAAAAAAATTTAAAAAAAAAAATGATGAAGAAAAGAGAGAATTGATCAGGGCCCAAGGGAATGCTATTTGAAGAAAAGCTTCGCTCAAATCCTGTTGATCTACGCATGCCTGCACGTTGTCATTCTTCTTAGCTACTGAAAAGGATCTAAAAGGCTAACCCACAAACCATCCATCCAATCCCGACCGTTGAAAGGCTATTCCAAGGTTCGAACCACCAAAATCGATAAAAGTACCCCAGATCATCCGAGCCCAACTTGTCACCCTATCTCAGCCATTGAAAGGCCATTCCAGGGTTGACCCGCCAAAGCCAACAAAGGCCAAACGCGAAACTTCATATTCAAACCCCAAAAAAGGAACCCATTACCTCGACCAGTCTGCACAAGGGTTAAGACCAAGACTTTGATACCAAGAGGAGCCACCCTCAGAAGCAGCAGTCCCCTCGGCAGATGAAGATGACAGCGAATTCAACCAATGCTGACAAACTGAAGGAGGGTCCATGGCGGAGGCTTAAAAATAAAAATAAAAAAAAAGAGAGAAAATATTCAATCAAGAAAACCCGCGAGGGCTGATTGGAAACAGGAGTCTGATGCTTACAAGACCCACTCTGAGATTAGATGTAATTTTTGCATTCTGAATCCATGTTAAATGGTGATTATGTATAGAGAAATCGTGCTGAAATGCACACAGTTTTTGCAAATACATAAAGCAAAAGCGGTTCAACTCAGCATTTCCTAGTTCTTTTATAAAAAGTAAAATCTAAGTGGCTACTCTACTCCTGCTCTCGCCAGCCAGATGCCTAAGTTATCGTGTCCCGTTGTCAGGTGCCGGACTGAGTATCCATCTTTTGCACTCACCAGTAGAAGTTACAGAATGGGTACCGAAAGGGGTATGACAGTTGTCGCCAGCGGTTGGCTCCAAAGATCCTGATAGCGAGAGGTAAAAGTTTGCAGAAAAGATTCCTCCCCGGAACGATAATGGGTCCCTAGCTGGGTCCTGGGTCATCCCGAGCTGACGAGCACGTCGGGCAATGATACAAAAAGTAGCTTGACAAAGCTCGCACAGGAGAACACACCCCAAAAATCCGTCGACGACTGCATCTGATATCTCACTGAATCTAGCAATGCCCTCGTTGTTAGGGGAGATGGGAAGATGGCTAATACTGCTGCAAGAATTTGATGTGGAGTATGTCACGAGAAAGACCATCAAAGGTCGGGCAGTTGCGGAGTTTCTTGCCGACCATCCAATTGAAACAGACCGGCTAGAGTATGAATTCCCCGACAAACATCTGGTGGCCATCACCGTACAGAAGTGGCGGATGTATTTTGATGGGGCAGTAAATAACGAAGGGGCCGGGACAGGAGTAATTCTAGCAACCCCAGATGGTCAGAAGCTCCCCTTAGCTAAGAAACTGAGATATAAAGCCACAAATAACGAAGCTGAGTACGAAGCCTGGATCTTTGGGTTAGAAGCACTCTCATCCATGGGGGCAAAAGTAGTAGAGGTCTTTGCGGACTCGTCCTTAGTAATCCACCAAGTCAGGGGTGAATGGACCGTTAAGGAAGAGCGGTTGTTACCATATGTGAGGTGTTTAAAAGAACTAAGCGGCCGGTTTGAAATTTGCACTTTTAACTACGTGCCCCGAGATGAGAACCAATTGGCAGATGCCTTAGCCACCCTGGTATCCATGTCGGATAAGCCCAAGGGAATAGCCATGAGGCCTGTGCACATTTCTAGTGGAGACAAGCCATACTTTGAGACTGAATGAGTTGGGGATGTTGAGACTACGGACGAAAAGCCATGGTACTGTGATGTCCAGAATTATTTGGAAAGGGCGGTGTTCCCAGAAGAAGCCACTGAAAAAGACCAGAGGATGATTCGCAAGTTGTCCACTCAGTTCATCAGTGTAAACGGTGTGCTGTACAAGAGACAAGCCGATGGCATACAACTCAGATGTTTAGATGAGAAAGAGGCCAAAAGGGTTATGGAGGAAACCCATGCAGGGGTCTGTGGGGCCTATATGAGTGGTCTAGCCCTAGCAAAGAAAATAATGCGGCAAGGATTCTTCTGGCTGACAATGCAGTACAGCTCTAAATATGTGAAGGAGTGCCAATTATGCCAACAATACGCTAATCTGAGACACCTTCCAGTTTCGGAGTTGTGTAACCTGGCATCTCCATGGTCGTTCGCAGCATGGGGAATTGACATTATAGGAGAAGTACACCTGACAGCCTCTGATGGACACCGATTTATTGTGGTTGCTATCAATTATTTCACCAAATGGCTCGAGGCTGAATCCTTCAAGAAGTTGGGCACCCGGGAAATGACCGAGTTCATCGAGCGACATTTGATCTGTAGGTACGGGCTCCCGTATCACATCGTGTCAGATAATGGGGTACAGTTCCAAGCTGAGACTAAGAAGATGCTCAAGAAGTACGCCATCCAACACCATAAGTCCTCTCCATACCGACCACAGGCCAACGGGGCAGTCGAGGCAGCTAATAAGAACATCAAGAAGATATTGGCTAAGATGGTGCAGACCTATAAAGACTGGGCCGAGAAATTGCCATTCGCACTACGGGGCATACTACCACAATCAGATCTACCAGAAAAGGCTAGCTCGCTCATTTGGGAAGAAAGTAAGAAAACACCCATTGAGAGAAGGAGACCTAGTCTTTAAACAGAAGAGGCCGGGGGTTCCGGACTTTCGAGGCGAGTTTAGGCCCACTTGGGAAGGACCTTTCATTCTGAAGAAGCTTTTGTCTAAAGGGGCTGCGATCCTGACAGATGGTGATGGGAACGAATTCAGGAACCCGGTCAGCGTCGACAGATTGAAAAGATTCTGTGGCAAAAAAAAAAAAAAAGGCCGTTAGAGATGAAAACCGTGACTGGCGCTCTAAGCAAAAGTTAGGCCAAAGGGCAGGGTGAAAACCTGGCAACAGGCAGTCTGCCCTACAAAAAAATAAGATAAATAAAAGCCGCTGGATTGGGTTGGGTCCGTTCCAGGCAAAAAAAAAAAAATAAGGCACAGGGTTATGTGAAAATCCGACAAGGACGCATTTCCCGCTAAGAAAAGCTAGTGTGAAAATCCACGAGGGACGCACTACCTTTAAAACAATGACGCTTGGAGTGATAAGGCAGCATTACCTTGGGCAACCCCTTTCAAGCAAAGACACACATCGGGCAATCCTCCCTGAAGAATTATGAGTCACAGTCCATGAAACAGGACATCGCTTACAGACGCTTGGGGGCATAAGCGACCACACGGAGCCATGAGTCGCTTCGGCAAAAGTTATTGCACCTCGACCCCTAGACCACTCAGATGAATGGTGTTACCTGCATTCTGCATAACATATGCACATGCACATGCATAACTTATCCTTGCATACAAGTTTCTTTTGATCTCGCAGGAAAGTCTGGCGCCTTCACACACCGACAAGCTGGTGTTTATCAGTCGCTCAGCCGTGGTTTCACACACCGACAAGCTGGTGTTCTATCAATCACGTTCTCCAAAGTCTGGCGCCTTCACACACCGACAAGCTGGTGTTTATCAGTCGCTCAGCCGTGGTTTCACACACCGACAAGCTGGTGTTCTATCAATCACGTTCTCCAAAAGTCTGGCGCCTTCACACACCGACAAGCTGGTGTTTATCAGTCGCTCAGCCGTGGTTTCACACACCGACAAGCTGGTGTTCTATCAATCACGTTCTCCAAAGTCTGGCGCCTTCACACACCGACAAGCTGGTGTTTATCAGTCGCTCAGCCGTGGTTTCACACACCGACAAGCTGGTGTTCTATCAATCACGTTCTCCAAAAGTCTGGCGCCTTCACACACCGACAAGCTGGTGTTTATCAGTCGCTCAGCCGTGGTTTCACACACCGACAAGCTGGTGTTCTATCAATCACGTTCTCCAAAGTCTGGCGCCTTCACACACCGACAAGCTGGTGTTTATCAGTCGCTCAGCCGTGGTTTCACACACCGACAAGCTGGTGTTCTATCAATCACGTTCTCCAAAGTCTGACGCCTTCACACACCGACAAGCTGGTGTTTATCAGTCGCTCAGCCCTGGTTTCACGTCGACAAGCTGACGTTCCTCAATCATGTGACCGGTTATAGTCCTATGACGCTGACCAGCTGGCAGGACCAAGTTCGGAAAGCGACCGCCTCAGGTACACATCTCTTCCCTTCTTTTCTGAATTTTGGTTCACTTAGGCCCCTGCGTTCTAAGTTCCCCAAAATTGGGGGCAACTGTAGACACCGGGTCCCGAGGCGGTCCAAGATCAGAATTACCCGATGATGAAACAAAAGACCGACTTTCGGCAAGAAAAGTGAGAATCGACCGTTCCCTTGTCAAGATTGTGTTTTCGAAAAATAATTTTAAAATATATATTTTAGGGATTAAAATTTAAAATGGGAAAAAAATATTAATATTGTGTCAAAATTAAAAATAAAAAAAAAATAAAAAAAAAAAAAAAAAAAAATTTCGCGAGTGCCACTGCGGCGGCGCGGGGCCGCCTGCGCGGCAGGTTGCCCCAGCGCGCGGGGGCGCCTGCGAGGCAGGCCGCCCCAGCGCGCAGGGCGCCTGCGCGCGAGGCGGGGCGTTCCGCACGACCCCCCTGCATGCGAGGCGGGGCGCTCCGCGCGACCCCCCTGCGCGCGAGGCGGGGCGCTCCGCGCGACCCCCCTGCGCACGGTGCGGGGCGCTCCGCGCGCCCCCCCTGCGCGCGAGGCGGGGCGCTCCGCGCGACCCCCCTGCGCGCGGTGCGGGGCGCTCCGCGCGCCCCCCCCTGCGCGCGAGGCGGGGCGCTCCGCGCGACCGCCCTGCGCGCGGGGCGGGGCGCTCCGCGCGCCCCCCTGCGCGCGAGGCCTGCTGCCTCGCGCGACCCCCCTGCGCGCGAGGCAGCTGCCTCGCGCGACCTGCCGCGCGCGGTGCCAAGGCACCACGCGCAGCGCTCCGCGCGCCCTTGGCTCCTCCGCGCGACCTGTTTCGCCTGTCCGTTTTTTGCGCTGTTTTCAGTCTGATTTTCTGATTTTTTCAGTTTCCGTTGTTTCACCATTTTATGTTATTTTAGATTAACTAAAAAGGAAGGTTTTTTGTCCCTTGCCATTTTTGGCCAAGACAGAATTAAATGAGGAATTGGCTCTCATTTTTGGGGGACGGAGATAAAAAATTCAAGTTTTTGGTTAGCTTTTCCTCTCAACTTTTTTGCACTCTCCAGGAAGCTCTTTATTCCTCAAAAAATTCTTCAAAGATCTTGAAGCCTTCTTTTCAAATTCTAGTTTTTTGCTACTACGAAATATTTAATCTTGGGTTGATTCGAGCAAGAAAAATTAATTTTCTTTGTTTATTCATCCCACAAAAATATTTTCTCAAGTTAATTTGTTTTAGAACACAAATTTTACATTTATTTTCGGATATTATTATCATCAAAAAATCGACAAAGGAACGGAACGAGACATCCTATTTCCAATCTCAAAAATTCTGAGGGTAAACATTCTTGGACTCATTCTCATCAATTTTTAGTACATTATTTATTGTTGATAAATATTATTTTTGGCCATTACTACCGCCTTTATTATTTATTTTGTGCATGTCAATGTGATTAATATTACTCTTGATGCATTAATTGTTTGTTTCAAGTTGATTCCTTTTTTTTGTTTTCTCGTTGACCTTTTGTTACTATTATTATTATTATTAATACTAAGGTTATTTGAGCCATTGCCATATTCATTGTGCTACCATTGTGGTTATTATCATTATTATTATTATTATTATTATTATTATTATTATTATCATTATTATTATTTAGTTCTCTACTATCGCTACTATTTATTTATTTACTAGTATTATTCTGTTTTTAGCATTATTATTACTATTATTATTGACTAATTAACTAGTTAGCATTATTGTCATTGTTATTACTATTTAATATCCCGTATTATTTTTATTATTATTATTATTATTATTATTATTATTATTATTATTATTATTATTATTATCATTATTAGCATTATTATATATTCATTGTATATTTATTGATGTTATGTTATTATAATTGTTAGCATTATCATCACCTACTTATTGTCATGCTAATGTTTATGTGCCATATAATATTATTATTTGTTATCATAATATTATTGTCGTCATCATTATTTATCTTTTATTATTATCGTTATATTTTGCACTTGCTTGATTAATTTGCCTAAAATATTTACTAATATTATTTTTGATATTAATTTTTGTCCGAGAATTAATTTGAGTCGGGCCATGTGAGCGCCCCGCGACTCCCCGGATGGGTCGCGACGCGTGGACGGACACTCCATTTTGGTGAGATCTTTTCAGTTCCCCTTTGATGTGTCATGTGTTTATTTGCAAATATATATTTTTATTCGTGTACGTGTGTGATAAAAAATCACAAAAACATTTCTATAATTGAATTGGGGATTTTCACTAATAAAACCGGGACCAATGTCCCTTATTTTAGCCCGACAATAAAAATCATCATAATTAAAACGAAGAGTCAGTTTTCAATAAAATGGGATCACTCATCCCGGTTTTTTCAATTCAAGCAATCAAAAATGACTCTTCGGACCCTCTTTAAATTAAACACGAAGGAACCAATGTTCCTAAAACTCGAACAAGTGCGAGGGAACCAATGCTCCCTAAATAATGTCCCGATTTATGAATGTTCTTTTATTTTCATCTTGTGTGAGTGTTTAAAATTATGTACATTATTTTCCTTTGGGCCCTTGTAATTAATTTTTGGGGCAACTTTATTTATCTTTTGGGATTGTATTCCGTCCCACTTACATCTTCAACCTCCTTTTATTGGGGTTGTATTCTGCCCCTATTTCTATTGTAATTGAGTGCTTGGGTGTTTATCGCTTTCTTTATTTACTTTGCTTATCGCTTTTATTTATTTTCTTTACGTGCTTTCAATGCGCTATCTAGTTTAAATGCATCAATCGCGTGAGATGAGAGATATAATCTTAAGAAGTTAAAAATCCATTTATAACTAACCAAAGCATGAATAAGAGGGAAGTCCCGGACACCATAACTCTGGTTTAGACCGTTAGAGGTGAGAAACCTTTTCCTAATTTCTTGCAAATTGGGTGGCGACTCCAAGTACCTCAAAAGGTGCCTTTAGGCGTCAATAGGCTAGGTTATTCTCCCCAATGTTCTATTGGGAGGGATACACCGATGATGCCTCATGGCGCCCATGATCAAGAGACGCGAACCTTTCATACCTCGAATCCTAAAGCGGATTCAAAGTGAGGGCCCTTGCTGGGTTGTAACGGGTACTGCGCGCATCACACCTATCACTTTTTTACACTACATTCAGGCAGCTCTCTATCCCATCTGGTTTCCAAGGATAATAATAATGTTGTTATCCGTGAGAAAGTATACAACCCACTTTGCATTTACCTAGATTTGTATCAACTTGCTAGACATTTAATCAATTATTAAAAAGACACCAATGTTCTATCGCTTTGAAAATTATGTGCTTGTGATCTCTCATTCGCCAGCATCTCGACAACACTTGTTTTTAATTTCAACTTCAACTTTGAGCACCCATTTCCTGGACCAAGGAATTTGAAAATTTATTACATTAATGTTTAATGTTTATTTCCTGGATCAATATGATGATAAGATCAGAACCCATAAACATTGGTAAGAATTGAGCTTTCCATAACAAATAATTTGTAGAGGTCGATTTAATGGGTAATTTATATGGAGTATTAGGAGAAGCAAAAGAGGATGGCATTGCCGCTGAAGCAGCCGGAACAATGCAGGACATGATCGGAAATTTTTGGTAGCGGTGGTTAGTGATAAATCCAAAAATGTCTTTATTTGTAGGAGAGAGGACGATCCGATCGGATGAGAGAAACCTGCAATAAGAGGAGCCCGGTCGGACCAGGCGTGAGCACTCCGAAGCTTAAGTTAGTAGCATAGAGAGAAGATGTGCTTTAGAGAGATAATGCCGTGAATTCAATACCTGGTGCCATCGTTGGCTGGACTACTTATATGAGATGGTTGAGGGGCACTTGAGTGCCTGGGGAGTGATTACTGGCTGCCAGGGTAGATATTCGGCGACATGACAAGGAGCAGGTGGTAGGCATGGGCGCTGCCTTGTGTCAGGCGGCTGATGGGACTGGCGGTCACATCAGCCGATCGGATCATATGCGCTGCCTAGGAGCTCGTGTCTGATACCTTTAGCTGATGGGCTTTGGGCCTTGCCAGTTAAGTGGGCCGGCTGAATGGGCCTTTAGGCAAATGATATTTGCTGTGTTATCACTTGTCCCCCCTCAACGGGTCCGATCGGGCATGGATTTGCCTTTGCATGGTCCGTTCGGATGGGGTCGGCTCTGAAAATTCCCGATCCGAAGACGCGTACTGGCGCGCGATTTTGAATTTAGAAGGCGCTTTTTCTGAAGAGACGCGCGTGCCTGGACAGCTGTCTTCATTTAATGATGCGCAGGTACCTAGGGCGACGCTTCGTTCTTCGCAGAGATAAAATGTCCTTTGACACGTGGCGCTTGCTGAATGGCGCGTCGCTTGGCGTTTTTGAGAAGCTTCAGTCTATAAATAGGGAACCTTGCAGAGTATTTCCTCCTTATTTTCGAAATCCCTAGCGAAGCTCTGTCGAAATTCCTTCTTGAATCTCAGATTTCTGCAAACATCTTCTTGTTTCTTCGAATTCCTTGAGTTCTTTCTGTCAAGTAAGTAATTTTTCCTGCTCCTTTTTGCTTTTTCTGTAACTTCATCTTTCGTCTTTCTTCTCACACCCATCTCATTTAGAAAAGAGAGTTGTGCTTTTCCTTCATTCTTTTTTTATTGAAGATGGCCTCCAGTAGTGCGGAAGCATTAGACATAAGTTTTTTGGAGTGGTATGAGAATAAACCAGCCGTCGCACTGCATTCTCGCCTGACCGCTGAGGAGGTGGCCGAAATTCCCTCCAAATATGGCCTTTCTGAAGAGATAAAGGTGTTGGCCTGCCCTGAGTCAATGGCGGTGACGGAGGGGCCCTTTGGGCAAGACAATGGGGAATGGTTCATTTGTCATGTTCGGAGCCTGGATTCGGGCCTGAGGATCCCCCTGGGCGCCTTCGAGATGGCGGTGTTGAGGGGGTATGATCTCACCCCTAACCAACTACATCCGAACGGTTGGAGATCGGTGGCGTGCTTCAGAATTCTTTGCATAGCCGAATCGGTAGCGCCAACTCTGGAGCTATTCACCCACTTCTTCTACATCTCGTCTCGGAGCGACGGAACGGAGTATTTCTTTACAAGCCGCCCCAAGAGGAAATTGATGGTCGTCCCCACCTCTATGAAAGGGTACAAAGAACTGTATTTCCTGATGGGGAGGAAAGGTGGATTTGGGGTGCGCCTCACCCGATCGGTCAGGGTCAAGGCTTTGAACGACCTAGCCGTCGGTCAGCCTTCTTATGAACAGGACATTAAAACGTTAATGACCGCCGTCGCCAGGAATGGGAAGCCCTTCGAGTCCAGCTTGCTCTTGACTACCCTGTTCGGGTCTTCCAGTTCTGAAGGCGCTGAGGATGTAGAACGTGAGCATTAGGGCCGTGAAGAAAACATTGTCATTATGCATCATAATGCATTGCATTTTATTTATGCTTTGTGAAGGTAATTTGTGTACGAAAACTTATCTAGCTTATTTTTCGTCGTGCAGCTGAGATGGCTGGTGGGAGTGATGCATCCAAGCAGCTCGGCGAAAAGATCAAGCAAAAACGCGAGGCCGAGCGGAGGGCTCAAGAGCAGAGGAAGAGGAGGAAGCTCGTGCCCACGTCGGAGCTGCAATCATCCCGAGCAGCTGCTGGTGCTTCTAGGGGGGCGGCCGGCGCCTCTACAACGACTCCGGCCATTGCGGCCATTCCCATCTCGTCGGCGCCCCCTGCTGCTACAACTACGACTGCTGGACCTACCTCCGTCGCAGCTGGGCCTAAGGTTGTGCTTAGAAGGGAGGCCTCTCCTCAGTCGTCGCACCGTCGGCGTCACATTCTTCGAGATGAATCGGATGAGGATGATAGGTCGATCGGTCCTGCGATCCGAGAGGCGGAGGAGGCCGCCCAAAGGAAAAAAGCCGATGAAGCGGCTAGAAAGAAGGTTGCTGAGATGATAGCTGAGTCCGACGCACTGATTGCCGCCAGAGGCAAGGCCGTTCAACGTGGCGAATCTCCACGACGATCTATCGATCGGCGACCGGCTCTCATAAAGGACATTTTGAGGGAAAACTTTGGCGATGAATGGTCAGTGGGTCAAGTGGCCAACTTCATTTGCCGTGGTCTTCTCCGGGATGAAGATCATCGGGACGCTGGGGAGGCTAGCCAACTCAACAGAGAAGCTCAGGCTATCAATCAGCAGCTGATAGACGTAAGGACTCGTCATTTTGGTTCTGGTGTTAATTTACACCTCTGTGTCTGATGAAGTTATTCCTGATTTTGTGTAGGCTGCCAGGAGGGCACATCGGCTGCACATGATGGCCGGTCTGTGGAGAGGAAGGGCCGAGTCGGGCGCTGCAGCTAAGGCGGAGGCGAACACACGCTGTGAAGCAGCTAATAAAGAGGCCTCCGACCTTCGAGCTGAGGTGGCCAAGCTGGAGGAGCGACATGCTGCTTCTCAGTCGGAGACAGTAGCCTTGAGGAAGGAAGCTCACCAGAGTGCTCAGGAGCTGAAAGCTCGGCAGGGCGAGGCCAACAGGCTAAAGGGCGAAAATGCCCGCTTATCCGCAGAGTGTGGACAACTGAGGCGGTTCGAGGCAGATGCAAGCCGACTGGATGCTGAATGCAGAGAGTTGGTTGCTGAGAACGCCAGGTTGAAGACAGAGGTGGAGTCCTTGAAGACGTCGGCAGCAGAGAACGAGGCTTCCTATACGAAGATTCTTGAAATGGAGCTTGCCAACCAAAAGGAGCGCCTGATCGATGAGTTGGCAGACACCCAGGTGGGGCTGTTGTCTCGGCTAGTTCATGAAGCTGGGCAGCGCTTCCCTGGGGCGGATCTGTCATGGATGGATGACCCGGCCTCATTGCCTGCTCCTCCAAGCAGTGATGACGACGAAGGCGCTCCCGAGGGGGAAGTCATCGAGAGAACTTCTGGAGAAGGTCCCTCAGTTCTGCCGACTATTCAAGAGGTTCCATCTGAAGTGGGGCCTGTGGCGTCTTCAATCCCTGAAGCCGAAACGGAGGTTCCTCCTGCACCTGAAGCTGAGCCAGTGGCGCCTTCTTCCACTGGGCCTGTCTCTGAAGGGGGGGCAGTATCTGTATCGTTAGCTGCCGACCCTTCTCAAGCCACGGCCGATCCGATCGTTGAACAGGTCGTTGACGCTCCTGGCGAAGTGGAGGTTGTAAATATAGATAGTTAGCTTAGGAATTTAGATCAGCTTTACTTTACTTTTCTTTTTTTTTTTTTTTTTGTAACAATTCTTTATAAATTGTATATTGGAGGCATTTTGTATCAATAAGATTGCCTAATTTTGCAAATCAATGTATACATAAGTTTGTACTGATATTTGCAATATGATCGAGCTAATTAAAACTCGTAATTAAAATTTGCATTAAATTTCACAAGTACTTCCTGAATTCGAATAGCGTCGAAGCTAAGTGACCGATCGGGTCAGTCTGTCTTTTTTAGATCGTTTTGCTAAGTGATACTCATAAAGCTGCATAAGGGTTGCATAGCTGAGCTAGATGATACTCGTGGAATCGCATAGTTATTGCGAAATCGAGTTGAGTGATACTCGTAGGACTGCATGAGAATTGCATAGCCGAGAATACTCATAATATTGCATAACAATTGCATAACCGAGCGAGAGAGGTTAGATCCTCTATAATATGGATAATACTCGGGGAGGTAAGATCCTCCGTCACGTGAGATTTGCTTTTGTACCTTGAGACGGGCATCAAGCCTAATCGTAGAACGCTAAACTATGCATTAATTGAACGATCATGAAAGAAGGAACCTTTTTATTAATCAGGCAATTGCCAGGTTCTGATACATTATAAGACATGATATTTCTTGAGTACTTCAACATTCCAGCTTCTGGGGAGCTCTCGCCCTTCAACAGTTCGGAGCCTATAAGTGCTCGGACTTAGGACTTTAGATACCTCATAGGGCCCTTCCCAATTTGGCATTAGCTTTCCCACTCCGGCGTTTCCCAAGCCTAGTTCTGCCTTTCTGAGTACCAGATCGCCTACATTGAAGGTTCTAGACCTTACTTTAGCATTGTGGTATCTGGCCACTCTTTGTTTATAGGCAGCGATCCTGGCGTAGGCATCCTCCCTCTTTTCTTCGATGAGATCTAAGTCTTGGCATCTCTCTTGAGTGTTCATCCGCTCGGAGTAGAGAGCCGATCGGTAAGAAGGGAGGCCGACCTCCACAGGAATCATTGCTTCGGAGCCGTAAACAAGAGAAAATGGCGTCTGATGAGTGCCTGTCCTGGGGGACGTTCTATATGTCCACAGGACACTCTGCAGTTCTTCAGTCCAGTTGCCTTTGGCTTGACCCAGTCGCTTCTTCAATCCCTCTAAGATGGTCCGATTGGAGACCTCAGTCATTCCGTTGCTTTGGGGATGAGCGACAGATGTGAACTTTAGTTTGATGTTCAAGCCTTGGCAAAAGTTCCTGAAAATGGAGCTGTCGAACTGCTTGCCATTATCTGCAATAAAAACATTGGGTAAGCCATACCTGCAGATGATGTTCTTCCATGTAAAGCTCTTGACCCTCTCGGCTGTGATGGTGGCCACCGGCTCAGCCTCAATCCACTTGGAGAAGTGATCTACTGCCACTATGAGGAATTTCATCTGCTTTTTGCCTTGGGGAAAAGGTCCCAAGATGTCCATCCCCCATTGGTTGAATGGCCATGCAATTCCGATCGGCTGCTGGTCTGCTCCATGCTGCCTTATAATCCTGCCATGAATTTGACATTGCGGGCATATCCTTACTTTCTCATGGGCATCCTTGAGCATGCTAGGCCAGTAATATCCCGTCTGAAGGGCTTTTCTTGCCATGGCTCTGCTTGCCTCATGCGCACCGCATATGCCCTCGTGGAACTCTCTGAGGATGTAGTCCCCCTCCTCCTCCGACACGCACTTTAGCCAAGGGTGACTGAAAGCTTTCTTGTACAATTCACCGTTAATGATGGAGTAATTGAGAGATTTTCGAGATACCTTTCGAGCTTCGTCCTTGTCCTCGGGCAGTCGTCCTGTCTGGAGGAACTGCATAATTGGGCTCATCCAGGTTTCATTCTCTTGGTCAATTTCCATCATCTCTGGTTCGTCTAGGGAGGAGGAAGTCTGGTCTACAACGGCAATGTTTTCTTCTATGACACTTTGTGCGGAAGCAGACATCTTAGCTAGCCGATCGGCCTCTGCAGTTTGGTCTCTCGGGACTTTATGTAGCACCCATTCCGATCCAGCCTCTTCCAGTTTTGTGAAAGCAGTCTTGACTTTGGCCAGGTACTGGATCATCGTGGCCTCACGTGCTTCGAAAGTCCCCAGAACTTGACTGGTGACCAGCTGGGAGTCGCTCCTGATGGCTACTGACTCCGGTCGGATTGCATGGAGCAGTCTCAGCCCTTGAAGGAGCGCCTCGTACTCTGCCACATTATTAGAAGCTTTAAAATTAAGCTTTATGGCGTACCTTATTGTGATGCCCAAAGGGCCTTTTATCACTATGCCGACGCCTCCTCGAGTGTCGTTTGCTGCGCCGTCCACTGTCATTTCCCAGTTTTGTGGCTTGGGCTGACTCGGTGGTTCCTCACCCGCAAATTCGGCAATGAAATCTGCCAAAGCTTGGGCTTTTTTAGCCTTTCTGGGCTCGTATCTGACATCCCAGGACTGTAGCTTAATCGCCCATCCCACCATTTTGCCTTCCAGATCGGGCGTCTGGAGTATCTTTCTTAGAGGGTGACCCGATCGGACGATGATTGTGTGCGCCTCGAAGTAAGGTCTCAACTTCCTTGCACACATCATGAGGGCAATAATGAGCTGCTCAACCGGTCCCTTTCTCAGATCGGCACCTCTGAGTACTTCACTTACGTAGTACATGGGTAGCTGTTGGGTATCTTCTTCTCGGACCAAAGCACCTGCAACAGCTTCCTTAGAGGTGGCTAAATACAGGTATAAACTTTCACCTGGTACCGGTCGGCTGAGCAGCGGCGGGTTGGTGAGGAATGCCTTCAGCCCTTCGAAGGCCTGCTGGCAGTCTTCCCCCCAGACAAAAGTTTCGCTCTTCCTTAACTTCTTGAAAAAAGGCGTGCAGCGCTTGGCTGAAGAGGAAATGAATCGTCCCAAGGCTGTTATTCTTCCATTCAGCTTCTGGACGTCTTTTATGCTCCTGGGGGGTTGCATCTCGAGGATGGCCTTTATTTTTTCTGGATTTGCCTCGATCCCTCGTTGAGAGACAAGGAATCCTAAGAATTTTCCTGATGGTACCCCGAAGACGCACTTCTCGGGGTTGAGCTTCATCCGGAACTTATTTAGGGTGTCAAAAACTTTTGCCAGATCGGCTGGATGTTCCTCGGCGCTACGGCTCTTGACGATCATGTCGTCAACATATACTTCGACATTCTGCCCGATCTGGCCTTTAAAAATCTTGTTCATCAGGCGCTGATATGTGGCTCCAGCATTTTTCAGTCCGAACGGCATCATCCTGTAGCAGAACGTCCCGTCGTCTGTGATAAAGCTGGTTTTTTCCTGATCCAAGAGCCACATCAGGATTTGGTGGTAGCCAGCATATGCGTCTAGCAGAGAATAAATGGCATGGCATGCCGTGGCGTCTACCAACTGGTCTATGCTGGGCAAGGGGTAGCTGTCTTTGGGACATGCCTTGTTGAGATCGGTGAAGTCCACACACATCCTCAGCTTGCCAGACTTCTTTTTGACCAACACCACGTTAGCCAGCCACTCTGGATATTCTACCTCTCGGATGGTTCCGGTCTTGAGTAGCTTATTCACCTCTTCAGAAATGAACTTCCTCCGATCGGGTGCGTGCCTTCGTAGCTTTTGGCGGATCGGAGGGAAGCTCGGGTCCACATTCAACTTGTGGGTGATTATTTTGGGGTCTACCCCAGAGATATCTTCTGGCTTCCAGGCAAAGGTCGCTTGATTGATGGTCAAGACATGCATAATGGCCTCTTCGGTTTCCTTATCCATGCTTGTCCCCACCTGAACATTTTTACCCTTATCTAGCGACCTGGCCTTTGTGGCCTCTGCTGGGTCCATCCTGGGCCTTTCCGCTTGCTCTAGCTGTTCGAGGCCCGGCTCTACGACCATCGCTTCTCGCTGCTGCTTTATCATGGTGATATAAGCCTCCCTGGATGCTTTCTGGTCACCTCTCAAGATGGCGACGCCTCCTAAGGTCGGAATCTTCATCACCATGTATCGGATGGAGGTCACAGCTCCAGTCTGGAAAAGCAGTGGTCTGCCAAAAATGGCATTGTAGGCAAATGTCATGTCAACAACCATGAAAATTACCTTACAAGCATGAGCTATCGCTTCTTGGCCGAGCTCGACAAAAAGCTCTACAGAGCCCGCCACGGGGATAGTAGCGTTGCCCAGGCCGATCAGAGGAGTGGCGTTCGGCTTCAGCTCTCCGATCGGAAGTCCCATGGCTCGGTAGGCCTGGAGAGTTAGGACGTTGACAGCACTGCCATTGTCCACCAAGATTCTTTTTACATTGAAATTGTTTATCCGAGCTCTTACAACGAGAGCGTCCTCATGTGGAAACAGGACATCTCGTGCGTCTTCGCTGGAAATGGTGACTGAGGCAGGCTGCTCTGCCTGTCGGGAGAGGTAAACGCCTTTTCCTCTCCCTTTCTTGGGGAGATTCTCTCCGTATGATGACCCTCCGGTGATCACATTTATTACCCCCGCATAAGGCCTACCCGGATCAGCATTTCTGGGGTTCCTGCGCTCATCGTCGTCTGAGTCAGGATCGTCCCTTCTAGGCTTCGGCTGTCTGCAGGGTTCATCCCCTCTGGCCGGGCCTATGAATCTCCTGAGGGCCCCACGGCGTATCAGCCTTTCAATTTCTTTTTTTAGCGAAGTGCACTCGTCGGTTAAATGACCGACGTCTCTGTGGAATTCGCAATATTTGCTC
This sequence comes from Excoecaria cochinchinensis, assembly GCA_947683425.1. Classification (NCBI taxonomy): domain Eukaryota; kingdom Viridiplantae; phylum Streptophyta; class Magnoliopsida; order Malpighiales; family Euphorbiaceae; genus Excoecaria; species Excoecaria cochinchinensis. Next base: position 25,579,583 of record CANTUQ010000004.1, read on the forward strand.
GGGTCCCTCGCATCCCGACTTCTTCCGGAGAGGTCTCTGGGCCAGTTGACTCTGCGGTGCTTCTCTTTAATCCACATTAGCACCGCGGTCGGGGTAGCATTGAGAGGAGTGTATGTCCTCTCTGCCTGGTCGTCTGGACGCGGATTCCGGTCTCTTCCTGATCCTCTGGCTTGGCCTGAATTTCTGGAACTTTGAGCTCCATCTTGGCCTTTGGCTGTCCGATCGGAAGCGGAGGCTCTTTGAGTAGAGCGATTGTCCGGATATTGTAGGCGGTCCAGGACGCTGGTCCTTCCTCTGCTTTTGGACCTGAGAGCATCATCCAACTGGATGTGTTGCCTAGCCCTCTCCATTAGCTCAGCGAAGCTGGATGGGGGTCTTGTTGTAAGCGACTCGAAAAGCGGTCGGTCAGTGGTGCCCCCTTGTAAGGCGGTAGTCGCCATCTCCACACTGACGTTTTTTACTTCAGACATGGTAGCCTGAAACCTGTCGATGTAGTCTCGAAGACTTTCATCGGTTCTTTGGTAAAGATTGCACAGGTCGTTCACCGTTTTAGGCGCGCGTGTTTGCACAATGAACTTCATAGTGAACAGCTCCTTTAACTGTCTGAACGACGTAACGGATCCCATGGGCAGCTCATGGAACCATGTCAATGCATCCCCACCCAAAGTGGTCGGAAAAACCCTACAGGCTATTCTTTCGTCATAAGTATAGACCTGTACCTTGGTCAAGTACTCCGCCAAGTGCGTGGCAGGATCTGTTCTGCCTGTGTACCTTTCCATGACCACATCTCGCCACCTGGGGGGGAGCTCAGCATCGGTGATCTCTCTGCAGAAGGGAGAGGCAGTGTTCCCGCAAGTATTTCCTTCAAAGGTGCCTCTTTTGGGCGCGAGGACACCAAACTGCTTGAGCTTCTGCATAAACCACTGGTCCTGCTTGTTCGACGGATTCTGTTTGCTCAGAGTCGTGGCGGTAGATTCGCCGCCCTTGTGCTTTCTTGTTTGGCCGCGACTTGGGGTGCACATGTAGGACACATCATCCCTCGTAGACAAAGTAGCAGACCTATTGCTGTAGGGAGAGGCCCTACTTGCAGACACTATCTGCTTCCCCTTGTCGCTCTTGCCTGGAGTTCTGGTTGCATTTTTCCTGGCTCCCTGAACTCGGGATTCATTGATAATGACTCCCTTGTTCCTATTTCTTCTGAACTCTTCGCCGGCGAGAAAATCCTCTTGGGCTCTTTCAGAAACATCGGGCATCTTACCCTTTTTCAGAGTCTGGACGATGCTTTTAGTAAAATCACTGAGGATGGCGCGCATGTCCCTCACTGTGATAGGGGTGCCCTCTGGTTGCCTTGTAGTGGCATTGTCGAATTCGGGAAGGAGGTTTGTCCTCATGGGGGGCCTAGTGGGCGCCTCCCTCCTTCTCGAGGTGCCTGAAATGGCACGGGTGTGCCTGAAATGGGGGGCCTAGTTGGTCTATGGCTCTAATGTCATGTGATGATTTGAGACTTAATCTCATACTTTCATTAATTTTATAGGACGGAATATATATAAATAATGCAAGAGTATATCTTGAAGTTTAATTCAATATAAAAACTTCAAATATAGATTAAATAATATAAAAGAAATAATCACTTTTTATTTTTTGCTGAAGATTAAGGTCTTCTACAATGTGAGGCCCATTCAATTTAGTTTTCAACAATGTTATTAAAACCGGACCGGATAAAGAATCGGCAAGACTGAGGGTTGTGGTTCGACCTGTTCGACCGGATTCAACCGGATTTTTTTTATATTTTTTAAAATATTATTAATTAGTATAATTTTTATAAATACTACTACTCAAAAAAATCAATTAAAACATTTAACATATGTCCCAAATATACTAGTAATAATATTTTTTCACTTTTTATTTTTTTAAAATTATTATTTGATTAGATATTTTATGTTAAAATATTTTATTTTATGAATTTTAATTAAAAATTAAATAATTCAATAACTGTAGGTGAAATTAAAAAAAATGATAGAAAATTATCTTTAAGTTTACCAATTTTAATAATTTATTCAATTTTTATTTTATTAAATTATTAAATCATTATATTATTTTCATTAAATTCAAATGTGATTAAATAGTAAAAAAATCAATTATTTGTTAAATAAAATTTAATAGATTATTTATTTTTTATTTTTATGAAAAAATAATTATTTTATTAATTATTTTAAATTAGACCCGGTTTTTGGCCGGTTCAACCCGGTTTGACCGGTTCAATCCGATTCTTCCCGATTTTTTCAATCTGATTTTCTGCAGTTGAACCAACCGGTTCGCGTTTCAACCGGTTGAGCCGGTCCGGTCCGGTTTTAATAACCATGATTTTCAAAGAGTTCTATGTAACATAATTAAATATAAGTCCATTTAAGAATTCACTTAGTTGAATTAATCTTTTTTTTTTCTTTTAATTTTTCTCTTTCATAATATAATAATATAAAAATTGTGCATTTTGTTGGATAAATATATATAATGGACTAAAACTTATTTTTATTTAGTGGAGTCAATTAAAAAAAGTTAGTCGGTTAATTTAAAAGAATTTAATGGAGTCAATTTGAAAACAATTACAGGTCGTATATAAGTTCGGAAATATAACATCAGCTGTCCTTTACATATATATGTACATAAGCTCTTATCATAAATCTTGGAATTAATTAGAATCATTTAATAACCAAAAAAGAAATTGAATCAATAATATTAATTGTTTGTTCATCTTTATGATTAAAAATTCCATAGTCTGACTAATATTTTATAAAATAAAATGAATTGGAAGATATTAAAACATTACCGGATGATTATTTTGCGCTAGGAATCAGCTTCCATATTGTCGAAAAATCTTTTTCAATTGGATGTATGAGATTGCATCTATATAAAATTCATAGCATGTTGCCATTTAAAAAAAAAAATTATTTAAAAAAAAATCATAATTTTTTATATAATTAACTTTTATTAGGAGAACAACATTGATTTAATTTATAAATAATTTCATAGGTATGATCAAAGGAGGATTTTTTGTTGTCCAAATCTAGATTTGAAAATTAGGGCAAAGAAATGCAATAACCAAAGAAGAGACATACGATGATATGAAAATCAATAGTCAATAAACATGGCTTTAGAGAGAACTAACAGTGGTCGGTTTAAAAAAGCACGACACTGAAGCGGGAAGCTTCTTATCAATCCCACGTCGCACACTTATCTTTCTGTTTATCTTTCTGTTGCCTTTGGTGGATTGTGGTGCCCACTCAAAAAACCATTTCACGTGTCGCTATCTCCTTCATTTTTGAGTTGCATGTGTCGACCCATCAATGCCCTAATTCTCAGTTTGCGTCATTATCTCCTACCTATAATCTCTATAATTTGAATTAAGGGCAATTTTTATATATATAGTTTTTTTTTTACAGTTAGAAAATATTATTAATATTTTTTTTTCAGTTTTTACTTCCAAAAATATTAAAATTGTCCACTTTTTCTTCTAAAAATATTAAAATGATCATCTTAGCTGCAAAAAATGTTAAAATAATTCGTTTTTTTATTATTTTTAATAAAAATTTTAGCTAGATAACATAATAGATGCTATTAAGTGAAAAGTAACAAATTAATGATTAAGTATATCAAATAAAATAAAGAAAGAAAAATTTTAATATATTTCACATATTCATTATTTGATTTATATAAATATTGATTTGTCACATTTTATTCGTTGCAGTATATTCTTTTAGTTGGTTGAAATTTTCGTCCCAAAAAAAAAGATAAAAGCTAACTATTTTAATAATTTTAGTGGCAAATACCGATCATTTCGATATTTTAAGTGTCAAAATTAACCGTTTTAATATTTTTAAAAGTAAAAATTGACAATTTTAATATATTGAAAGGTAAAAATTGATGGAAAAAAAACATTAAAGGTTATTTCTAAGTACGAGAAACACAATTGCCCATTAACTCCTGTAATTTTTTTAACTAATATTATCTTTATTTCATTTTATGTATTATTTTTATTTATTAGGATTAAAAAACTATTAATTGGTTTTAAATTTAGGATCAAATTGAGTATTGTATAAATTTAAATGTAATTTGTTTTATACAGATCAATTTTTATTGAAAAAGAAAATTAAATTAAAAAAAATTAAATTGCATGTAAAGTTTAAACGTATCAGATAAATAAAAAATTAAGTAGTTTAATACACAAATTTAAATATAATTAATTTTAAAAAAATTAACTTTCTTTGGAAAAAAATTAAATTTTATGAAAAATCTAAAAATGTCAAATAGATAAAATTTAAATTTTATTTAAAGGAGCCACATTTGATGCAACGAAGGATAATTGATGAACAATCTTCTAAAACTGAACCATGCCAACCCGGTGGGTTAATTACGTCTGTGGTCATTGAATTTTGGTGCTTATAACCAAATGGTCATAATAAAATAATTTGTAACATAAAAGTCATCAAACTTTTATTTTTTTTCAATTAAGGTAAAAATGACCGAAAAATTAATTTTTTTGTCACTGAAAGGTTATACAAATATGCCAATATGACCCTCTTACATGAAAAAATTGACACGTTAGTAAGTATACGTCAGTAAACTTTTTTTTTTATCTTTTTGTACAGGTTGACATAACACGTGTACTTACTGATATGTCAATTCCTCCATGTAAACGGGCTACATCGCATGCTGAGTGGACACGTTCTAGAAAATTACTGATGAAGTAGCATATTTGATTGGTCATCCGGTGACGAAAAATTAATTTTTCGGTCATTTTTACCTTAATTGAAAAAAAATAAAAGTTTGATGACTTTTATGTTACAAATTATTTTATTATAACCATTTGGTTATAAGCATCAAAATTCGATTACCAGATACGTAATTAACCCCCAACCCGATCAACTATTAGAATCAAAAACCAACTTGGGACCGGTCCAATATCCGCGCAAAATCGGTTGTGATAGAATTATAATGTTCGAGCAACACAATAAGCACAAAAGTCATATATATGGATAAATAATAAGAATTTATACTTGTATGAGTAAGTTAATTTTAAAATGCGAATGAACTATTATTTAGCACAGTTTTTAATTTCAAATGAATTTTAAAAATAAATTGAAGTCAAAATTATGGGTGGACATTAATTTGTTAACCAGTTTACAATTTATTTTTTTTCTCAGTTTATTAATATTAAATCAAAGTTTAAGTCAAGTTCATTAACAACCGGTTAACTGTTAAATATGATCGGTTAACCGGTAACTATTAGTTAATTATCATTAAAAAAAATTAAACATATATAATTATCTTATACTTCACAAAAAAAAAAATCCACACACTACAAGAAAATTACTAATTACCAATAGAAATTTCCGACAAAAAATTATTATAAGTCGTAGGCAAATAAGATTACCGATGGAAAAAGTCAATGGAGAAATGGTGGAAGGGAAACTTTTTTGATGAAAAATAAGACTGTAGGAAAATTTTACGACGGACAGAAGACATCCATCGTTAATTCCGCCTGAAAGAAGATATGGTAAAATTGTTGTGACTTTACAGACAGTATAATATTTACAACGGAAATCTTATATCCGTAAGTACATTTTCCAACAGTAATAGCACTTCTGTTGGTAATATGTATGACGAAACTCAACTTCTCGTAGGTAAATATTCTAACGGAAAGCTAATTTTTCTTGCAAAATTTATCTATGAAATGCAGCATTCCATCAGTAAGTTTACCTACGGTACCCATATTTTCGTCAAAAATTTACCTACAGATTGTATATTTTTGTCAAAAAATTTACTTATGAATTTCATTTTTCAATTGAAAATATTAACAACAGAGTACTTCTTTCCGTCGGTTAGACATCACAATTTATATTTTTCTACATTTAATTTTTAAATGATAGAATCCTGATTGGTAATATAGTATAAAAATTATAATGTACAAAAATAATATATTTGAAAATGTATTAATTATAGTAAATAGTTGAGTCATGTTAAAAACATAACAATAACGAGACATCAACTAAAATCCTTACAAATACTAAATTACGATAAATCCCTAACTATGTAGTTGCAAAAGAATCTAAGCCAAAAATGTAGGGTTTAATCGAATTAATTCAAAATTAAAACACAACGTAAAGAAATTAAACCTCTAGGATCCATGCGATCCAATTGATTCAAAAAGAAAGTTTATGATTACCGACTTGTTGACGATGAATTAACTCCTTAATTATGTGCACGAATACTCGACTTCTCCAAATTGAATTGTACTCAAGGTGCTGCTCCAATGAACAAACACCCTCCATCCGTATCCACACTCGAACGAATGAATGGGTTCGCAGAAGTGCTAGCTTCTCTTGGCGGCTAGTTTTTTTTCTTCTTTTTGTGTATCCCTCTAATATGTGGCAGAAGAAAAATGCTTTTTCTTATTTTTTTCTTGGCCAAAGGTGCAATTTTGCCCCTATCGTTTACCAAAAAGAGTAAGTTTTCCCCTAACGTTTATTTTTGGGCAGATCTGCCCCTAACGTTGATTTTTGGGAGAAATATGCCCCCACCATCAGTTGGTGTTAAATTTGACCGTCAAAGCGTCAGTTGACTACTGACATGGCGTACTCAGACATGTGTCACATTCTCATTTGCCACATCGCCCACATGTGGCAAGCGCGTGAGGTACATGTGAATGTTAAAAAAATTACATGTACCCAGATTAATCGTGCAGTTGTGGATTTCACCATTCTACCTTATCCTGCATTCTTCTCTCTCTTCCATTACCACATTCATCTCCTTTTCTCTTGCAGGCAGATCCGATCGTTCACGATTTCTTCTTCCCTCATCTTTGCTCATCTCTATTGATCTTGAATATTTTCTTAGCCATTTAGTTCTCTTGTCTTTCCCGTCTTCCCCATTATCCCCTTGTTAATTTGTGGAGATCGATCTGGTGATTTGAAGAAGTTACTAAAAACCTAAATCGTGAAAACAATACAAGGGGAAAATGAAGGAGAAATAAGGAGAAGTTTTAGATCACGAAACGCAAAAGAACTCTGAAGAACCTCCATCAAATGTCTAGCGTCATCCCCTTGTTAATTTATGGAGATTGATCTAATGACTCGAAGAAGATTTTAAAAACCTATGTCGCAAAAAGAGTACATGTGGAAATTGAAGGAGAATTAAGGAGAAATTTTGGATTGCGAAATGAAAGATACCTCCAAAGAGCCTGCTTCAAATGTCTATAACTCTGAACACGGTGAAGATTTTTTTAGTTAGGTTGATTCGGATTAAGTGTATGTGTTTGTCTGGGTTTTTTTTAAGCAATTGTTGTTGTGGGTTTTTGCTTTTAATGGTTGCTATATATTATTAAATGAAAGGGGGAAATGGTAGATGAGCTTAAATAAGCTTTTTAATTGAAATATGTAGTGTGATGTTGAGTATTTAAGTCTGTGGTCCCAGTTGCATGTTACTTTATGCTCTTTATTGTAGCTAAACATATGCGTGTCTGTTGATTTAGTGGTCCTATGTTGATTGAGTTATTTTTTTCATTATATTTGTTAGTAAAAAAATGGTTGTTTACTCTCAATTCAATGTAGGGTGAATTATCGAACCACTGTTAATTTATGGTTTAACTAGAATGGGAGGTGGCAGTTTGGGAAAAACTTTGGGTATGTTGATGGGAAATTTGAATCAATGAACAAATTTGATCTAGATTTAATTAGCTACGAAGAAATATGGGATGAATATGTTGGGTTTTATACGGAATAATTCAAATTATCGCGCAGAGAAAAACAACAAAAAAAAAATGAAACCCAAACAGGATCTATGAGATCTAATTGATTCAAAAGAGAAGGATAAAGAATACCGATATGTTAAAACGTGCTGGAATATGAACTAACGATTTAGTTCGATCGGATTCTAGGCGCTGCTCCAATTACAAATGCCCTCTATCAGTATCCACACGTGCGAACCGATGAATAGACAATCGACTAGGGGTGCTAGCTCCCTCTCTCGCGACTGAATTTCTTTACCATTTTCTTTCACAAAGAAAAGTGGCGGCTAGGTTTTGTAAAGTGGCGGCTAGGGTTTGTAAAGTGCAGAGTCTCTTAGAAAAATGAAAATTAGGTTTTTCTTAAACATATATCCATATATATATATGTGATGCGCACCGAACCTAGCAAAGGCCCTCATTGGTGAGACCCACTTTTAGGGATCCAGGGATTGGTTCACGTCTTTTGATGTTGGACATCATGAGATATTTTGGACACCTCCTTCCAATAGAACATTGGAAGGATCATCTAGTCTCATGACACCTTTTAGGCACCTTTGAGATATTTTGGAGTCATCACCCAATTTATAAGAAATTTGGAAAGGTCATCTAATCTCGGGGGTCTTAAACTAGACAAGGTGTTCTTGGGGGTCTTAAACCAGAGAAGGTGCTCGAAACTTCACTCTTATTAATTCCTTAAGTTAAATTTATAAATGAGTTTTTAAGAAATCAAAATTCCATCTCTCATCTCACGCGATCATGCAACAAATTTAAAGTGCATTGTAATCATTTTGGAAAGCAGTAAAAAAAGCAATAAAGAAAGCGGTAAATAAATTACATGTGAAAAATATGGGACAGAACAATCCCCGAAATAAAGAAAGCATAAAAGAATAAAATTGCCCCAAAATTAATTACAAGGGCCCAAAATAAATAAATGAATACTACAAAAATAACATAAAACACATCATACATAAATCGGGACATTTATTGGGATCAGGAACATTGGTTCCCTTTATTGACTTAGAAAATTAGAGAACTATTTTTTAAGTATTTATTGAGAAAATCAGGATGAGTGATCCCATTTTATGAAAATTAATTCTTCTTTTGAATGTGATATTTTATCTGCTTAAAATAGAACATTGGTCCATTTTATTAGGAAAAATCCCGATTTTAATTATTATAAAAAAACATGATTTTCTATAATATGAACGAATTTAAAATACATCTTACATACAACATAAAAATAATATAATAAAGAAAATACAATAATTAAAAATGTAAACCCAAATTCTGAAGCTCTTTGATTGCCCGATCCTCCAGCTCGTTCAGAAATATTAGTCATGGTGAAATAAATAAATTTTATGGACAATAAAAGCACGTAAGAATGTTAGCAAATTAACCCAAATTAATAAAGCATTATATAACCTGACAACCAATAGCATAATATAACAATCAATTAAACTAATTAAATATAAACAATCAATTAAATATAAATAATCAATTAAATTAATTAAATATAAACCAATATCAAATGACAAAAAGATGACAGGCATTTTAGTAATAAACTGATAGTCGCTTAATTGGTCTAGTTAGTGTATTTTGCATTATAGGTAATTTGGGTGAAAAAGGAAGAAAAGATGCACGATTCGACAGGAAAAGAACCACTCATGAAGAGGTGAGACAAAAGTGCACGAGTTGAGAAAGGATGCACGACTCGGACAGAAGTGCATGTCTCGGACAGAAGTGCTGGACTCGGACAAAAGTGCACAACTAGGACAGAAGTGCACAACTCGGACAGAAGTACACGACTCGGATAGAGAGCATGACTCGGACAGAAGTGCATGACTCGGACAAAAGTGCATGACTCGAACAGAAGTGTACGACTCGAATAGAAGTGCACGACTCGGACAGAAGTGCATGACTTGAACAGAAGTGCACGACTCGGATAGAAGTGCACGACTCGAACAGAAGTGTACGACTCGGCCAGAAGTGCACGACTCGGACCGAAGTGCACGACTCGGACCGAAGTGCACGACTCGGACAGAAATGCATGACTCGGACACTAGAAGAACAAGCAAATGAATAAAAACGGACTAATAACCATAATATACATATCAAATAGTGCACGACTCGGACAGAAGTGCACGACTCGGACAGAAGTACACGACTCGGATAGAAGTGCACGACTCGGACAGAAGTACACAACTAGGACATAAGTGCAAGACTCGGACAAAGAGTACGACTCGGATAGAAGTGCACGACTCGGGCAGAAGTGCATGACTCGGACAGAAGTGCACGACTCGGGCAGAAGTGCATGACTTGGACAGAAGTGCACGACTCGGACAGAAGTGCACGACTAGGATAGAAGTGCACGACTAGGACAGAAATGCACAACTCAGACAACAGAAGAACAAGCAAATAAAAAAAAAAGGACTAATAACCATAATATACATATCAAATACATTAACAATACAAAAACAATATGCCTGTCAATCATAATAGACAACAAGAAATATAACATAACAACAAGAAATTATAAATAAACTTAAGTTTATGTCAAATATAACAAACAACAAGAAATTAATATACAAACAACAAGGAATATACAGTATGCAGATCGACAAAATCAAACAAGAAGTATATACAGTATATACAATGGAAGAAAACTAACTGGCAAAGCAAAATGAGAGAAAGCAAGAAAAAGGAAAAGAAAGAACCAGTTTGTCCCAGTATTTACCCTCAAATATGACTTTTGATTGTAAACGAAGAAGTGCTGGTTTCCTCATCAATTTGCTTGAAAAGAATATTAAAACAAGAATAGGAAAAGCTTTGGATGAAAGTTTCCTAAACGCCCTTGCTGTTGAAGAAAACCAAATAAAAAACAATTGAAACCCAAACCTCAAGAATTAATTTCTTGAATTCAAGAACAATCTCAGAATATTTTGGGAAAGAAAATCATTTTTGCTCTCAAAACTTTCTTCTCTCTCTGTATTTCTGGGTGTTTTTCGCCGTTCCAAAACACCTCTTCCCCTTATCTGTTTTAATTTTTCCTTTTATATTCCCATCCAGAATTAGGTTTTTCCAGGTATCCTTTTTCTAAAACCCTTGATTACCCTTTCAAAATCCTATTCCTTTTTTCTTTAAAAAATGGACATGCAGCATGAATTTCAAAACAAAATCCTGAGAAAATAGGGAAAATGGTACGCTGCAACATGCGCTGTGGCCTCACTATTGTGAGGCCGCATCTCACACTTGTGAGATGTGCCTCACAAGTGTGAGGCCGCATCTCACAATCGTGAGTGGGCCTCACAGGTGTGAGGCTGCATCTCACAATTGTAAGATGGCCTCACAAGTGTGAGGTGCATGGAGGCTGCCCGTGCATGGCACTTCACGTGTCCCACGCCAGCGCAAAGCCGCAGGCTATTGAAAGTAATAAAAAACTGATATATATATATATATATTAAAATGAAGGGTATTTTTCAAGGAAATCACCACTTCTATTTGCCTTTTTGCCTGTGAATAGGTATCATTTTCATCATTGGGTAACTTCGGTCTAGACTGCTTCAGGACCCGGTGTCTATAGTTGCTCCCAGTTTTGGGGAACGTAGTGCCTGGGCGCCTAGGTGAGCTAAAAATCAAAGAAAGAAAGAAGAGACACGTACCTGAGGTAGCTGTCTTCCTGGTCTAAATGGAGTTGTTCGAGGTAGTTATCGTCTACTTGTCGACTTGTTAACCCTCATCGGTATGGCATGTAACCTGTACGGTGTCTAGCCTTTTATTCGGTGTCTAACCTCTATCATTTTGGCATTTAACCTGTGCGGTTTCTAGCCTCAGCCATTTTAGTATCTGACCTATTGGTGTGGTGTCTAACCTCACTCATTGTGGTATCTAACCTGTGGAGTGTCTAGCCTTAGCCGGGTCGGTATCTAACCTGTTAGTGTGGTGTCTAACCTTCCTCGTTGCGGCATCTAACCTGTGCAGTGTCTAGGTCGGTATCTAACCTATTGGTGTGGTGTCTAACCTTCCTTGTTGTGGCATCTAACCTGTGCAGTGTCTAGCCTTAGCCGGGTCGGTATCTAACCTATTGGTGTGGTGTCTAACCTCCCTCATTGCGACATCTAACCTGTGCGGTGTCTAGCCTTAGCCGGGTCGGTATCTAACCTATTGGTGTGGCATCTAACCTCCCTCGTTGTGGCATCTAACATGTGTGGTGTCTAGCCTTAGCCAGGTTAGTATCTAACCTATTGGATTGGCTCTTAAGAGGACTTGGAGATTTGCCTTTTGAGAGGGTTTGAAAGTTGATTGCCCCCTGAGAGGTCTTTGGTTGATTGCCCCCTGAGAGGTCTTTGGTTGATTCGTATTGCCTCTTGAGAGGCCTGGAGATTTGCCTCTGGGTAAACTTCATCTTGGTCTGATTGCCTGGTAAAGGTGAATGCCTACATTGTGTTGAAGTCATCCTTCACTGGCTCTTTTGTATATAGTCTTTATTTGAACTTTTCCTGCGAAATTATGTGCACAGGAATATGTATGTGCACGTGAAAAGTTATATGCGAATGTTTGCAAATGAATTGCGTGACATGAAATGCATGCAACAATAAATAGACTGAGCCTTGAGTGGTCAGGGGTCTGCTGAGGGTACAGCTTGGCTACTCGCATTGTTTGATACCTCCCATAGACCTAGAGGAGTGTCGTCTTGGCTCAAGGGTTCTGACCCATAATCCTTTCAAGGAGAACCAACCCGTGCGCATCTTTGCCCCCTGATATGAGCTTAAATAGCTCATAATTAAACTATATTTTGTGGTTATAAATAATTTTTATGTGTTTTTAGTTGTTAGAATTAGGTGAGTTTTATGTGTTTTGTTAAGTTTTGTATGTAGGAGACAAATGGAGAAAAAATGGAGTCAATGGAGAAAATATGGAGCAAATGGAGAGACAAAGAAGGAATGGGATAAGGCAGAAAAGTCTCTGTCGCGATTGCGAAAGGCGGCGCGAGCGCGACAGAGCGCGCTAAGGGAAGAATAAGTAAAGAAGAGAAAAGAGAAGAAAAGAGAAGCTGTCGCGACCAAGAGACGTTATCGCGAGGTCGCGACAAGGCGCGGAGAAGGCACACGTGAGGAAAGGCGAGCGAAAGAGAAGGCGTGCTCTGTCGCGAGTGCGACAGCTGTCGCGATCGCGACAGAAGGATTCGTTAGACACTAAAGTTCAAATTTGAACTTAAAAAGTTGCACCTTTCCACCAACAATTATAACCTTTGTAGAAGGGCATCTGAAGGGGCATTAGCTGATATTATAAATACTATTCTTAACTGTAATTTACATATGATGACTTAGAATTGAACATTTGAATATTTTTTCTGCAGTTAAAAATAGTTTTCTTTTAGTTTTTCTTAAGTAGAGTTGATGTGTTGAAGAGAAGATATTATACAAGGAAGAGGACTACAATTGGTGACTTGAAAAGGGTTGAGAAATCTCCTTCTTCAATTCTTATCTTTTAATTCTTCTTTGTAATTTTTATGATGTAAATTCTGAACTTAAATGTTTAATATTAAATTATTTTATTGTTCATATTTATTCAAGAGTTCTTAATTGTAGAATTTCTCATTAGTACATTATTTATTATCATTATAAGCTTGAGTTTTATTGAGAAATCAAATTCATTCTTACATCTAATTGGAAATTCATCATCAAGATATTGTTTGAGAAGGCATAATATTAAAATGGTTGTTATAGGTTGTGTTTTATTCTTAAGATTTGCATGTATAATAATCTAGTTCTTAAATGAAAATTTGGAATTAGACTTATATGTGTATGTTTTAGGCAGTCCTATTTATATTGAGAAAGTAAGTAGGGAATTTATTCAACTTGACTTACAAGACAAGAATGCTAAAATCATTAAGAACAATTAATTCAAGTTCTATCTTTTTATCTAGCATCATTAATCTTTTCTATCTTCTTGGATTCACATAAACTTGACTTAGTAAGTTTACATATTAGATTAATTAAGAATCACTTCTCCATCATTTTATAATTGTAAACAAGATTAAAATCAATTAGTAATAGTGTGTAAACACGTTCCTCGTGGGATCGACATCTTAAGTATTATTGCGGTACACCGTATACTTGCGGTATAATAAGCATATATAGAAAATGCTCAACAAGTTTTTGGCGCCGTTGCCGGGGAACGGTTGTTTTGCCATTATAAAAATTGATTTATGATTTTGGATTACAATATTTTCTTTTGTTTTAATTTGTTTATTTATTTAAATTAATTTTGTGTTTTGTTTTTACAGGATTTTAGAAGTTCATGCCTAGTACAAGGAGTTATTTAGAAGAGCTTGAGCCTTTAAATCCTGAAATTGAGAGGTTTTTATTGAGTAATCGGAAATCCAATAAAAAGAAGAACAAAAATAGGAGATCAATTATCATGGCTGAAGAAAATCCACCAAGATTGATGGACTTTGCCACACCTGCCTTGAGTGGTGCTCAACAAGGAGTGGTAAGACCAACGGTAAATGCCAATCAATTTGAAATTAAGCCTTCATTATTACAAATGATTCAAAATAGTATTCAATTTTATGGTTTGGCAAATGAGGATCCAAATGCTCATTTGGCAAACTTTCTTGAGATTTGTGATACCTTTAAGATAAATGGGGTTTCGGCTGATGCAATCAAGCTTAGGCTTTTTCCATTTACTTTGAAGGATAAAGCAAAAGCTTGGTTGAATTCTCTAACAAGAGGATCTATAACTACTTGGGACCAATTGGCCCAAGCATTTTTATCCAAATATTTTCCATTGGCCAAAACTGAAAAAATCATAAAAGATATCACTACATTTGTTCAAAATGATAATGAATCATTATATGAGGCTTGGGAAAGATTTAAGGAATTGCAAAGGATGTGTCCACACCATAACTTGCCAAGAGAATTGTTGATGCAAACATTCTATAATAGAGTAAATCCTACCACAAGAGGAACTATTGATGCTGCTGCTGGAGGTTCTTTGATGAGAAAAACTACTGAAGCGGCGTTTGAATTATTAGAGGAGATGTCCATGAACAACTGCATGTGGCCTACCGAAAGAAGTAGAGATTCAAATTCTACTATTGTGAGAGGAGTTCATGCACTCGATTTAGTGGTTGCATTGCAAGCTCAAGTGGAAGCATTGACTCACAAACTCAATAATTTGGGTATGGGAGGTAATCAACCAAATAGATGCAATATTTGTGGACAACAAGGACATCCAAGTGAGGTATGTAATTTAGGCATAAATAGTACGGAGGAGCAAGTTAGTTTTATCCAAGGGCAAGGAAGAGGTAACCCATTTTCCAATACATATAATGTCACACCCCGTTTGCCCCCTAGTAGAATGAGCCTGTCTGTCCGTCTGTCTGTATGTGTAAGCATTCGCATGTGTTCAGCATTTCATAAGGGTATTTTAGTAAAATATATGATTTTGGGGTTTTATTATTATATGGGTGCATACATGGTATTAAGGTGAGAATTAATTGAGTTGCATTTATGTGCACTTACATATACCATTGTAGGGTGCATTTAAATGAGGTTACTTAGGGTGTGTGTAATGCATTTTAGGGTAAAGAAAAGAAAAAGAAAAAAGGAAAGGAAGGAGTGAAGATAACAGATTCACGTTATCTTCTTTCTCTCACGTTTCTTCTCTTCTTTTTCTCCATTTTCTCTACTCTAAGCATTGTGGTGTTGATTCTAGTTTGATTTGGTGAAGATAATCTCTCCTTGCATTCCCTAGCTTGGTAAGTGTATGTCCTTGTCTTTGTTTTGCTGTAACTTTACATCTTCATCTTCTTCTTTAGGTTGAGTTTTAATTTAGGGTTGCATGTTGATGTTCATTACTGTGTTTGTGTTCTAGCTGAGGCTCCACGTGATCCAAAGGGGAAAGAGGTTGCTGGACCTAGTGGAGCTAAGTGATAGAAGTTTAGAATCCAGGTTTGGGAATGTTTACTTGTGAAATTGTATGGTTTTGAAGTTACTGTAATTCTAGGGTTCATGTTCTTCTAAGTTTGAATGTGTATGTTCTTGATTTGATTTGGTTAATTATTTGGTGAATTGAGTTGTATAATTATTTCCGATGTTGTTTGGGATAATTTCTGGAAGGTAAGAACAGGTTTGTATGGTTTTAAATCAAATTGGGATTGAATTCTTGATTCTGGAAATTCTGGGAAAATCGAATTACTATAGAAACTCTCTCTGTCGCGTGACTCGCTACGAAGGAAGGCAAGTCACGTCGCGTGACTCTCGGTCATGGCGTGACCTGCCTGCTGAGAAGCCAGCCGCGTGACCAGCTGATGAGTAAGCAAGTCACGGGACGTGACCTTCGGTCACGTCGTGCGACCTGCGGGGCGAGGCATGCGTGATCTGCGAGATCACGCTACGTGATCTGCTTGAATTGTAGCACGTCACGAGTCATGACGTCCAGTCACGCCGTGACCTGCGAGAGCATTACGTGATTTGTGGAGATCACGCAACGGGACCGGCGAGGGACAAGCAAGTCACGTCGCGTGACCTGCCTGTTGGGAAGGCCAGTCACGCCAGTGACCAGCCGATCTCGCCCGTTTCTCCGTTCAGCTCGTTTTTCCAAAATTTCCTGGTTTTTTTAACTCAGAAATGAACTTGGTATTTCTTCTGAATGGATTTTACTGTTGTATGATGCATGCCTTACTGTTTGATGCTTCGATATGCATGATACCATGATTTTCTGATGAATTATATTCTGTATCCTGAAATGTGACCTGTTTGATGCATAACCTGCTAGAGTCAAGTAAGTGGATAGTTAGGCATGTCTAATAGAGTCTTTAGCTGCAGCCCTCAGTTCAGTTTGGACCCCGATCAGGTCCCCGTTTGGTTCCTCGCGAACCCATTAGTATAGAATCTTGTTTAAGATTCCCTCAGTATATAAATAACATGTTTTGATTAATGATATAATATTTGATTTGTACCTGTGAGGTACCCTCAGTATTCGATTCGTACCCGTAAGGTACCCTCAGTACACTCGTTATCCACTGTCTAGAGTCAGCAGGTGTTCTTTAAATGCTAATGAATTTGTTCTGATCTGATCTGACTATGAATGGAATATCTGAATGAGTTTAATAATGAAATACATGCTGGATTATTCTGTAATGAATATGATTGTGAGATATTGACTATATGGCCTTTATACGTGAATATGTTTATATATATAGTCTGCTAACCTTTGCATAATGCCATTCTGAATGTGACATGTTTTGGCGACCACTGTGAGTGGCCGTCCATAATTTATGTGTGTTTCCCCACTAAGCGTATATCGCTTAGCACGGTGTGTTTACCCGTGCAGGTGCGGAAGGAGTTTTGCCTTGTGAGAGTCACCGTCATCAAGCCAACACAGAAGAGTTGTTAGTGTAGGGCTATTTTTGTATCAGTGATGATTCTTTTTGTATAGAACTCTCATGTATCAGTTTTGTATCAGCTTCCGCTTTTGTATCTATATTTTGGGTTATGTAATATTATTTTTATATCAGCTTGCTGATCAGAACATTATTGTAATAGTTTAATTATAGTAATGCATGATCAGCCTGTGCTTTCTTTTTATATAAAGTTTAAATTATTCTGTATTTTCTGAATGTATGTTATGAATGATTGTATGTTTTGCTTTGCTATTGTTTGGTGACACCTTTACTCATACGGCATCTCACTCCCTCTCGGATGGGATCGCCTACGTATGGGAAGGGGGTGTTACAGTTAGTGGTATCAGAGCATAGGTTTAGGCGTTTCTTGGTGTTGTTATGATTGTTCTGAATTTCTTAGATGTGTATGTGTCTAGATTTGTGTTGGCCGATACGGGTGTTCTTGTTTGTTTAGATGGCTTCTAATTCTGCTCATGGTGCGCGTGAGGAGTCCGCCGAGAGTGTGAATCCTCCAGCTGTAGATCAGTCTGTTTCTGTTACTGTGTCGGCTCAGCATGCTAGGGTTCAGCCCGAGGCCGCAACCATGCCCTTTGAGGCTATGTTTAGACTGCATCAGGACATGGCTAGGGTTTTGGAGAGAGTGACTGCTCCTAGAGCACCTATGGAGAATTTGAGAAGGGCAGGAGTTGAGGATTTCTATGGTACTGGTTTGAATGAGTCTGAGATCGCAGAGAGATGGTTAGACAAAGTGAAGCGTGCCTTGAGAGAGATTCGGTGTCCTCCCGACCAGCAGGCAGAGTGTGCTTTAGCTCTTATTCTGGGGTCTGCTTTTGAATGGTGGGAGTTAGTTTGCAGGCATCCTCAGTTACCGGATCCGATTACCTGGGAGTTCTTTGAGGGTGAGTTCATAAAGAAGTACATCACTCAGACTTATAGAGATTCGAGATGGGCGCAGTTCTTGAGTTTGAAGCAGAGGGCTTTGTCTGTAGCAGATTATGAGAAAGAGTTCAATAGATTGTCTCGCTATGCCCCACGAGGAGTTATGACTGATGACTTTAGATGCAAGCACTTCGAGGTAGGGTTAAATGAGTCTCTGAAGATTGCTTTGATTTCCTTGATGTGTATACCTGGGGTTAGCTACTATCAGATAGTGGAGGCTGCAGTGAGAGCTGAGTTGTCTGAGAATGTGATGAGAGAGAGAGAGCTCAGAGGAGGAGTTCTTCTCGTGGAGGATCTTCTTCGAGTAAGAGATCTAGGAACCCACAGGATGAGTCAGCATCTGGTCCGGCTTCTAGAGGTAGACGTCAGGGTTCTGCAGCTGTGTCAGGTTCTGGTAGGGGTGGTAGAGCTGAGACTACATCAGTTTGTCCTCATTGTAGTAAGACACATCGGGGTGAGTGCAGGTGGCTCTCCGGTGCGTGCTTCAGGTGTGGGAGTTCTGAGCATCAGTTGGCCAGTTGTCCGAGATTGCAGGAGGATTCAGGTTCTCAGAGAGAGGGCAGTAGGGTCGGTTCGAATGCTTCTCAGGCTACCCGTGGCAGAGGCCGAGGTAGAGGTAGAGGTGGCCGGCATAGAGATGGAGCTGCTTCTGAGACTGTTGAGCATCCTCCTCAGGGTGCCATTAGAGCTTATGCTATGAGAGCCAGAGATGAGCAGGACGCGCCTGATGTTATTGCTGGTAAGTTCCTACTGCATGACACTGAGTTGTATGCTCTAATTGATCCTGGTTCCACACACTCATACTTGTGCACAGATAAGATTGTTGATAAATTGCATTCTGTTGATCAGTTAGATTATGAGATTTGTGTGACCAGTCCATTATGGCATAGTGTCAGTGTGAGTAGAGTTTTTAGGAATTGTCCTCTGATTGTTGAGGGAGCTGTGTTTCCAGCGGATTTGATTGAGTTACCCTTCAGAGAGTTTGACTTGATTCTGGGTATGGACTGGTTGGGTAAGCATCGGGCTGTAGTTGATTGCCATAGGAAGACAGTTGTACTTCGGGATAGAAGTCAGTCTCTTGTGTTTCTGAAAGGTTTGGGTGCTAGTTCGTTGAATAACGTGATTTCTGCGATGCAAGCTAAGAGATTCATTAGGAAGGGATGTGAGGCATTTCTAGCAGTTGTGTTAGATTCCAAGAGGGATCAGGTTCAGATTGAGGACATCCCTATAGTGCGGGAGTTTAGTGATGTGTTCCCGAGCGAGTTGCCTGGTTTGCCTCCTGAGAGAGAGGTTGAGTTGTCCATTGAGATTATGCCAGGTACTGCACCTATTTCGAGAGCACCTTATCAGATGGCTCCTGTAGAGTTGAGGGAACTTAAATCTCAGCTACAAGAATTATTGGATAAGGGGTTTATTCGACCTAGCATATCTCCTTGGGGAGCTCCAGTTCTGTTTGTCAAGAAGAAAGATGGATCCCTGCGGATGTGTATTGACTACCGCCAGATTAATAAGGTTACAGTGAAGAATAAGTATCCATTGCCTAGGATTGAAGATTTATTTGATCAGCTTCGAGGTGCGGGTGTCTTTTCCAAGATAGATCTTCGATCAGGGTACTACCAGCTTCGTGTTCAGGATGCAGATGTGGTGAAGACTGCATTTCGGACTAGGTATGGCCACTATGAGTTTCTTGTGATGCCGTTTGGTTTGACAAATGCTCCAGCGGCTTTTATGGATCTGATGAATCGCGTGTTTAGACCATACTTAGATCGATTTGTAGTAGTGTTCATTGATAACATCTTAGTATATTCCAGGGATGAGAGTGAGCATGAGGAGCATCTCAGATTGGTTTTGCAGATGTTGAGAGAGCATCAGTTGTTTGCTAAGCTTAGCAAGTGTGATTTCTGGCTTCGATAAGTGTCATTCTTGGGTCACATTATTTCAGCTAGAGGTATCCAGGTGGATCCAGCTAAGATTGAGGCGATAGTTGATTGGAAAGCGCCTTGAAATGTTCAGGAAGTGAGGAGTTTCCTCGGTTTAGCAGGTTACTACCGTCGGTTCGTTAAAGGATTTTCTGTGATTGCTGCTCCGATGACTAGATTGTTGAGGAAAGGAGTTAGATTTGAGTGGTCAGACAGGTGTCAGTCTTGTTTTGATCGGTTAAAGCAGTTGCTTGTTGAGGCTCCTATCCTTACTCAACCCATTTCGGGTAAGGAGTTTGTCATTTACAGTGATGCTTTTGGAGTTGGTCTTGGATGTGTGCTGATGCAGGAAGGAAAAGTAGTGGCTTATGCTTCTCGTCAGTTGAAACCACATGAGAAGAACTATCCGACGCATGATCTTGAGTTGGCAGCTGTGATATTTGCTTTAAAGATTTGGCGTCATTATCTGTATGGGGAAAAGTGTAGGATCTTCTCGGACCACAAGAGCTTGAAGTACTTCCTTTCACAGAAAGAGTTGAATATGAGACAGCGCAGATGGCTTGAGTTGTTTAAGGATTACGACTGCATTGTGGATTACCATCCTGGTAAGGCCAATGTAGTTGCAGATGCTTTGAGTCGGAAGTCAGTTTCAGCTTTGTTCTTGAGGCGATTCAGATGGCGATTTGGTTCTGATGGGGCTTTGCTTGCCCAGTTGCGTGTGAGGCCTACCTTGAGACAGAGGATTGTGGATGCTCAGAGAGATGATGTGAGGCTTCAGCAGATTGTGTATGAGGTTAGATCGGGTAAGCCATCAGAGTTCTCAGTTCAGGATGAGGTACTTATGTTCAGAGATCGCTTGTGTGTGCCAGAGTCTGAGGATTTGAGGAGACAGCTCATGAGTGAGGCACATAGTTCAGTCTTTACTATGCATCCGGGCAGTGAGAAGATGTACAGAGACATGAAGCAATTCTATTGGTGGTTCGGTATGAAGTGTGATATTGTCGATTTTGTTTCCAAGTGCTTGACTTGTCAGCAGGTAAAGGCAGAGCATCAGGTTCCTTCGGGTTTGCTTGTGCCTTTATCCATTCCTGAGTGGAAATGGAATGATATCACCATGGACTTTGTTTCTGGTTTACCTTTGACTCAGAGGAAGCATGATTCGGTTTGGGTTATTGTGGATCGGCTTACGAAATCAGCTCACTTTCTGTCGGTTAGAGTGGACTACTCCATGGACAGATTGGCCAGTATCTATGTGGATGAGATAGTTCGGTTGCATGGTGTGCCTTTGTCCATAGTGTCAGATCGGGATCCGAGGTTTACTTCCAAGTTTTGGAAGGAGTTGCAGAGAGCTTTGGGCACTAGGTTGAACTTCAGTACAGCGTTTCATCCTCAGACCGATGGTCAGTCAGAGCGAGTTATTCAGATTCTGGAGGATATGATGAGAGCTTGTGCATTGGATTTTCCGGGTAGCTGGGACAGATATGTGTCGTTGATGGAGTTTGCCTACAACAACAATTTTCAGTCGAGTATTGGTATGGCACCATATGAGGCTTTGTATGGCCGTCAGTGTAGGACTCCGATTTGTTGGACCGAACTATCTGAGAGATCTATGATTGGACCAGACTTGGTCAGAGATACTGAAGATAAAATCAGAGTAGTTCAGCGGAATTTGAAGGCAGCCAAAGATCGACAGAAGTCTTATGCCAATTTGAAGAGGAAAGACGTGCAATTTGAGATCGGGGACAAAGTTTTCCTTAAAGTTTCTCCTTGGAGGAGAGTGCTTCGATTTGGAAAGAAGGGTAAGCTGAGTCCTCGTTTCATTGGACCTTATGAGATTTTGGCTAAGGTAGGACCTGTAGCCTACAGATTGGCGTTACCGATGGAGTTAGCAAAGTTGCATGATGTGTTTCACGTTTCGATGCTTCGTCGGTACCGATCAGATCCTTCGCATGTTCTGTCAGTTCAGGATATCCAGGTTCAGCCAGACTTCTCTTATGATGAGGAACCGCGAGCTATTCTAGCCCGAGAGGTGAGGCAGTTGAGAAATAAGCAGATTCCTTTGGTTAAAGTGTTATGGATCCATCATGGAGTCGAAGAAGTGACTTGGGAACCAGAGGAGTCCATGAGAGCTCAGTACCCACAGTTATTCAGTTCAGGTGAGAATTTCGAGGACGAAATTCTTATTAGTAGGGGAGAGTTGTCACACCCCATTTGCCCCCTAGTAGAATGAGCCAGTCTGTCCGTCCGTCTGTCTGTCTGTATGTGTAAGCATTCGCATGTGTTCAGCATTTCATAAGGGTATTTTAGTAAAATATATGATTTTGAGGTTTTATTATTATGTGGGTGCATACATGGTATTAAGGTGAGAATTAATTGAGTTGCATTTGTGTGCACTTACATATACCATTGTAGGGTGCATTTAAATGAGGTTACTTAGGGTGTGTGTAATGCATTTTAGATTGGTGTGAGTGGTTAGCTTCACTAATAGGAATTTGACACATAATTAGGGTAAAGAAAAGAAAAAGAAAAAAGGAAAGGAAGGAGTGAAGATAACAGATTCACGTTATCTTCTTTCTCTCACGTTTCTTCTCTTCTTTTTCTCCATTTTCTCTACTCTAAGCATTGTGGTGTGGATTCTAGTTTGATTTGGTGAAGATAATCTCTCCTTGCATTCCCTAGCTTGGTAAGTGTATGTCCTTGTCTTTGTTTTGCTGTAACTTTACATCTTCATCTTCTTCTTTAGGTTGAGTTTTAATTTAGGGTTGCATGTTGATGTTCATTACTGTGTTTGTGTTCTAGCTGAGGCTCCACGTGATCCAAAGGGGAAAGAGGTTGCTGGACCTAGTAGAGCTAAGTGATAGAAGTTTAGAATCCAGGTTTGGGAATGTTTACTTGTGAAATTGTATGGTTTTGAAGTTACTGTAATTCTAGGGTTCATGTTCTTCTAAGTTTGAATGTGTATGTTCTTGATTTGATTTGGTTAATTATTTGGTGAATTGAGTTGTATAATTATTGCCAATGTTGTTTGGGATAATTTCTGGAAGGTAAGAACAGGTTTGTATGGTTTTAAATCAAATTGGGATTGAATTCTTGATTCTGGAAATTCTGGGAAAATCGAATTACTGTAGAAACTCTCTCTGTCGCGTGACTCGCTACGAAGGAAGGCAAGTCACGTCGCGTGACTCTCGGTCATGGCGTGACCTGCCTGCTGAGAAGCCAGCCGCGTGACCAGCTGATGAGTAAGCAAGTCACGGGACGTGACCTTCGGTCACGTCGTGCGACCTGCGGGGCGAGGCGTGCGTGATCTGCAAGATCATGCTACGTGATCTGCTTGAATTGTAGCACGTCACGAGTCGTGACGTCCAGTCACGCCGTGACCTGCGAGAGCATTGCGTGATTTGTGGAGATCACGCAACAGGACCGGCGAGGGACAAGCAAGTCACGTCACGTGACCCTCGGTCACGTCGCGTGACCTGCCTGTTGGGAAGGCCAGTCACGCCAGTGACCAGCCGATCTCGCCCGTTTCTCCGTTCAGCTCGTTTTTCCTAAATTTCCTGGTTTTTTTAACTCAGAAATGAACTTGGTATTTCTTCTGAATGGATTTTACTGTTGTATGATGCATGCCTTACTGTTTGATGCTTCGATATGCATGATACCATGATTTTCTGATGAATTATATTCTGTATCCTGAAATGTGACATGTTTGATGCATAACCTGCTAGAGTCAAGTAAGTGGATAGTTAGGCATGTCTAATAGAGTCTTTAGCTGCAGCCCTCAGTTCAGTTTGGACCCCGATCAGGTCCCCGTTTGGTTCCTCGCGAACCCATCAGTATAGAATCTTGTTTAAGATTCCCTCAGTATATAAATAACATGTTTTGATTAATGATATAATATTTGATTTGTACCTGTGAGGTACCCTCAGTATTCGATTCGTACCCGTAAGGTACCCTCAGTACACTCGTTATCCACTGTCTAGAGTCAGCAGGTGTTCTTTAAATGCTAATGAATTTGTTCTGATCTGATCTGACTATGAATGGAATATCTGAATGAGTTTAATAATGAAATACATGCTGGATTATTCTGTAATGAATATGATTATGAGATATTGACTATATGGCCTTTATACGTGAATATGTTTATATATATAGTCTGCTAACCTTTGCATAATGCCATTCTGAATGTGACATGTTTTGGCGACCACTGTGAGTGGCCGTCCATAATTTATGTGTGTTTTCCCACTAAGCGTATATCGCTTAGCACGGTGTGTTTACCCGTGCAGGTGCGGAAGGAGTTTTGCCTTGTGAGAGTCGCCGTCATCAAGCCAACACAGAAGAGTTGTTAGTGTAGGGCTATTTTTGTATCAGTGATGATTCTTTTTGTATAGAACTCTCATGTATCAGTTTTGTATCAGCTTCCGCTTTTGTATCTATATTTTGGGTTATGTAATATTATTTTTATATTAGCTTGCTGATCAGAACATTATTGTAATAGTTTAATTATAGTAATGCATGATCAGCCTGTGCTTTCTTTTTATATAAAGTTTAAATTATTCTGTATTTTCTGAATGTATGTTATGAATGATTGTATGTTTTGCTTTGCTATTGTTTGGTGACACCTTTACTCATACGGCATCTCACTCCCTCTCGGATGGGATCACCTATGTATGGGAAGGGGGTGTTACATATAACCCTTGATGGAGGAACCATCCAAACTTTTCATGGGGGAATAGTAGTAATCAAAATAAAGGAGTAAGTTTTCAACCACCTCAAGATAGGTTTGGGGTTTTGGAGGTTAAAATGGATAGGTTCTTAGAGGGGATTAATATGAAATTTAATTCACAAGAGGAGAACAAAAAGAGGCTAGAAAATAAATTTGATCAAATCACAAAGAATCAAGCCTCATCCATTCATAACTTAGAAGTGCAAATTGGGCAATTAGCAAAGGCTTTACCTTCAAGATTAGAAGGTACTTTACCAAGTAATATGGAGGAGAACCCAAGGGAACATCTAAAAGCCATCAATTTGAGGTCAGGTAAATCTTACACCAATGAATTTGTTATTACTAACAAGAATGGAGAATTTCAGGAAAATAAAAAGAAGAATGATTCTTCTGTCGCGAGCGCGACGCCTGTCATAGTCGCGACACTAGGCGCGATACCAGACGTGAACGCGATAACAGGAGGAGAGTCTTTTGTCGCGATCACGACACCTATCGCGGTCTCGACAGAAGGGGCATCTAAAGCAAATTCTTCCAAAATTTTTCAACCTTGCCCACCGTTTCCGCAGCGCCTAAAGAGATAAACCAAGATAAGCAATTTCAATCTTTTATTGATAAATTGAAGCATTTGCATATAAATTTGAATTTTATTGAGGCCATATCACAAATTCCTAACTATGCAAAATTTCTTAAAGAATTAATTTCTAAGAAAAGAAGTTGGGAGGATATATCCACTATTGCATTGACTGAAGCATGTAGTTCTATAATCACAAATAATTTGCCTACAAAACTTAAAGATAATGGTAGTTTCACAATTCCATGTACCTTAGGGGATAAAGAGTTTCCTAAGTGTTTATGTGATTTGGGGGCAAGTATTAATCTCATGCCTTATTCTATCTTTAAAAAGTTGGGTTTAGATTATGTTAAACCTACTTCCATGGTTTTGCAATTAGCTGATCAATCTATTAAGAAACCATATGGAATAGTTGAAGATGTGCTTGTAAAAGTGGATAAATTTATTTTGCCAGCTGATTTTGTTATTTTAGATTTTGCATATGATGAGAAATGTCCCTTAATATTGGGTAGACCTTTCATGAGGACTGGTGGGGCTTTAGTTGATGTCTATGAGGGCACATTAGTCTTAAGAGTAGGGGATGATAGTGTTGAATATCACATGGAAAAGGCACTAAAATACCCAATGGATAAAAATGTGTGCATGAAAATAGATGTCATTGATGCATGTGTTGTGGAAGTCTTAGAAAATGCAGATGAAGAGGAAGTCCAAATGGAAGAGGAAGTTCATGAAGAGGTAGAGCAAGAAAGTTTTAGAAGTGAACCTCTTATTCGTAATGAAGCACCTTTACCACCTTCCATTGAAAGTCCACCAAATGTTGATCTAAAGGAATTACCTAGTCATTTGAGGTACGCCTTTCTTGGATTAAATCATACTTTGCCTATTATTATTTCTAATAAACTAAATAAAGAACAAGAGCATGCATTAATAGAAGTTGTTAGAAAAAGGATAAAAAGTATTGGATGGCAAATATCTGATTTGAAGGGTATAAGTCCTAATGTTGTCATGCATAGGATAAATATGGAAGATGACTATAAACCAAAAGCTGATAGACAAAGGAGGCTTAACCCTCATATGAAAGAGGTAGTTAAAAAGGAAGTTATTAAATTGCTTGATGCTGGAATCATTTATCCTATTTCGGATAGTGATTGGGTGAGTCCAATACATTGTGTTCCAAAGAAGGGGGGTATGACAGTAGTAAGGAATGAGAATGGAAATTTAATTCCAACTAGAACCACCACAGGTTGGAGGGTATGTATAGATTATAGGAAGCTTAATTTGGCCACTAGAAAGGATCATTTTCCTTTACCATTCATTGACCAAATGCTTGAAAGAATTGCTGGCCATTCTCATTACTGTTTTCTTGATGGATATTCAGGGTATTTCCAAATTTTTATCTACCTTAGTGACCAAGAGAAAACTACATTTACTTGTCCTTATGGAACTTTTGCTTATAGGAGAATGCCTTTTGGGCTTTGTAATGCCCCAGCCACATTTCAAAGATGTATGACTTCAATTTTTGGAGACATGATAGAGGATATAATGGAAGTCTTTATGGATGACTTTTCTGTATACGGGGATTCATTTGAGCTTTGTTTAAAAAATTTAGACAAAGTATTGGCTAGGTGTGAAGAAACTAACTTGGTTCTTAATTGGGAGAAATGCCATTTTATGGTAGATGAAGGGATAGTATTAGGGCACAAAATTTCAAGTAGGGGTATTGAGGTTGATAGAGCAAAAACTGAATTAATTGAAAAGTTACGTCCACCCACTACACTTAAGTGGGTAAGATCTTTTCTTGGACATGCTGGATTTTATAGAATATTTATAAAGGATTTTTCTTTGATTGCTAAACCTTTAACTAATTTGCTAGTTAAGGATGTTTCCTTTGAATTTTCTAAAGAATGTATGCATGCTTTTGAAACTTTGAAGAAGGCTCTTATAAGTGCTCCTATTATTGCTGCTCCTAATTGGGAATTGCCATTTGAGATTATGTGTGATGCAAGTGATCTTGCTGTGGGTTGTGTATTAGGCCAAAGACATGGTAAGAATTTGCATGTGATATATTATGCTAGTCATACCTTGTCACCTCCTCAAGTTAATTATACAACAACTGAAAAAGAAATGTTAGTTGTGGTTTATGCATGTGATAAGTTTAGATCTTACTTGTTGGGATCTAAAGTCATAATTTATACTGATCATGCTGCATTGAGGTATTTATTTGCAAAGAAAGATGCTAAACCTAGGTTGATTCGTTGGGTATTGTTATTGCAACAGTTTGACCCTGTAATTAAAGATAAAAAGGGAAGTGAAAATCTTGTTGCTGACCATTTGTCTAGGTTAGAAAAAAATGAACAAACTTTAGGTGATGGTATTGAAATTAATGAAACATTTTCGGATGAAGCCTTGATGTCAATTTTGAATATGCATGTACCTTGGTATGCTGATTTTGCTAACTATCTTGCTGCTGGAATTGTACCTGAAAATTTGACATGGCAACAAAAGAAGAAATTCTTTAGTGATGTTAAAAATTATCTTTTGGAAGAGCCTTACTTGTTTAAGATTAGTGGAGATGGTATAATTCGTCGTTGTGTAAGTGAGGGGGATTATCAAAACATTTTAATGCATTGTCATGCTGCATTATATTCGGGTCATAATGGTGCCAATAAAACTGCATCTAGAGTGCTTGAATGTGGGTTCTTTTGGCCAACTTTATTTCATGATGCAAAGATGTATGTAGCCAAATGTGATAAATGTCAAAGGGCTGGAAATATTGGGAAAAGAGATGAGATGCCTTTGAATAACATATTGGAAGTTGAAGTGTTTGATGTGTGGGGGATTGACTTCATGGGTCCTTTCCCTACTTCTTTTGGACAAAACTACATTTTGGTTGGGGTTGATTATGTATCAAAATGGGTTGAAGCAAAAGCCACAACTACCAATGATTCCAAGGTGGTGATAAAGTTTTTGAAGAAGCTTTTCTCAAGATTTGGAGTGCCAAGAGCCATCATAAGTGATGGAGGTAAGCATTTCATTAACCGTTCTTTTGATTCATTATTGCAAAAATATGGAGTTCATCATAGGGTAGCTACACCATATCACCCACAAACAAGTGGTCAAGTGGAAGTGTCCAATAGGGAGTTAAAGTGGATATTAGAAAAAACAGTCTCTACTTCTAGGAGGGATTGGGCACATAAATTAGATGATGCTTTGTGGGCATATCGCACTGCATTCAAAGCCCCAATTGGTATGACACCATATAGAATGGTTTATGGAAAAGCGTGTCATTTACCTATGGAGTTAGAACACAAAGCATATTGGGCCATTAGAACTTTGAATTATGATCTTAAAGATGCAAGTGTCAAAAGATGTTTACAATTAAATGAGCTAGATGAATTGAGGCTTCTTGCATTTGAGAATGCTAAGATTTATAAAGAAAGGACTAAAAAATGGCATGATGCACATATTCGGATTAAAAATTTTAATATTGGGGACAAGGTTCTCTTGTATAATTCTAGATTGAAACTCTTCCCGGGAAAATTAAGATCTAGATGGAGTGGACCCTTTGAAGTCACACAAGTTTTTGATCAAGGGTTTTTAGAGCTAAAAAATAATAAAGGGGAGTTATTTAAAGCCAATGGTCAAAGATGTAAAGTGTATTTGGAGGAAACATTTCATGGAAGGGAGGTTTCATTTCTTTCCTTAAAAATGATTTGATGGTTACTTGGTTTAACTTTTATTTTTAATTAATTGTTTTATTATATGTGTGATATTTGTATATACTAATGTCGTTCTTTTTGTTCCACAGATGTTTTTCATATGTAAATTTATTTTATATACCTTCGTGTGTTGTTTTTGGAAGTAAAAGCAAATGTGATTTTCAAAATCTCATTCTGTCGCGAGCGCGACAGAATGAGGAAAGGGTTTTTTAGACTTCATCGCGACGGCGCGACGGATCGAGTGATCGCGACAGTTTCATTTTTGATTTTTCAAAATTGCATTCTGTCGCGATCGCGACGTTGTCGCGATGGAGAGCGGGGTTATTTTGTCGCGATGACGCGGCGTTTATCGCGATATTCAAATTTTTCATTTTGCTTCTGTCGCGATCGCGACGATGTCGCGACAGAACACGGAATTCGAATTTTTCGGTCAAACCAACCGTTAGACTCACATTTAATTCCCCACCTTCTCATTTTCTACCCTAATAACTTCTCTTTATTTTATTTCTTCTGCCTCTTCAGTTTTCTTCTCTTTATTTTCGCACGATTCTCTCAAAATCTTTTTCACGATTCTCTCTAACTTTCAACGCAAATCTCGTTTTTCTTCTTCTTCTATAAATCTGTTGCTTTTCTTTTTCTATTTCTTCTCGTCTTGTTCTTCAATTGGAAAACGATTTTGGAAATGGTGAGAACTAAACATGTGGGTGATAAAAGCAAAGGGAAGCGACCAATGGGCGAATCCAGCCAACCTGAGGAGGAACAAACTCCTGCTTCCCTTATTTTCCAAAACAGGTACGACTGTCCTTTTCCCATTTATTCTGATGAGGAGGGTGAGAAGTTCCTTTATTTTGCTAAGAAAACATATGTAGGGATGTGGGCTCTTGATTTTGCTATTTTGAATACAATGGGTTTACATGACCAAATTAATAATTTTCTTAGATATATGAAATGGGGGAAATTCATAACTTACTCTTTACCTGTACGTAAGGAATGGGTAGTAGAATTTTTTGTTACATTAGATTATGTGGATAAAGGAAGGGACTCCATGAAATTTAAGCATCGTGGTGTTAATTATACTTTTACCTATAATGATTTGCATACCTGGTTTGGTTTCCCTTTGAACGGTAAGCGATTTGATTCACATATATTTCAGCCTTTCCCTGTGTGGAATACATTGTCAGGGCTTGAACGATTTAATAACAAAAATTCTACTAATAGGCAGATTAGAGACAATGCTTTAATGCTTTTTCATAAATTTCTTTGCATGCCATGTTTGGGAGAGTTGAAAGTACTAAGGTTCAAACTAAGGATTTGTTTGTTTTGGATTTATTGCAATCTCACAAAACACCTGACTCCATTGATTTTATACTAGATGGTCTTTATCATGCTTCTATTGCGCGTAGTAAATCAGTGGGTATGTGTCATATGGTAACGGGGATTATTTTGGGGTGTATGGGAGATTTAAATAACTTTGCCATGGAAGACAATGAATCAATTCCTTTGTTGGATGTTGTTTATTTGAGAAGAGCTAATATTTTGACCAAGGGAGCTTGGCCCCCAAGGTTTGTTGATAGATGTGCAGGTGGATGAAGTCGGGCTGACCCCAATATGTCTGGACCAAGTGTGCCCCATGATAGGGCACGTGAATCAGCCTCAGCAGCTCCTGCTCATGACTCCTCGGGTGAGGATGAGGCGGCTGCAGGTGCTGATGATTATGAGAGGAGGAATAATAGAAGAGCTGCTGTAGATTTGGAGCCTGTCTTGCAACGATTAGATGGAATAGAGGCAACAAATCAGAGTATGGCAGCAAGAATGGATGTTCTTGAGTCGGATGTGCGGAATGTGCAGCAAAATCAGAAGAGTTTGGGTCGCAAACTCCTTAGTTTTTTCCACAAACAGAATGTGGAACTTTCTCCAACTCCACCAAGCTCCCCTAGTGGGAGTTTTTGAGTTTGTCTCCTTTCTTTTTCTTCGTTTTGTTATTGTTTTCATTTGTGTTTTGTTTATGTTAGTTTGTTTGTTTAGTTTATTCCTTTTTACACAATGGGGACATTGTGTCCTTTAAGTGTGGGGGGGTATTTTGTGTTTTGATATGTTTTCTGTTTTTAATACATATATGCATGTATGGTTATATGTGTTATTAATTGTGTAGTATAGCTTGTGTTTGCATGAACTGCTAGATTTAGGTATGTATTGTTTTAGATTGTTTTAGGTTGTTTTATGCTAAACGTTTTGGAGCTTAGTATTTGATGAATATTTGAACATTAGAGCATGTATAGGTTTTATGTTTTTGACCATTAGTTTAGATAGTAACTTTTTGAACATTTTCCTTATTTGTTTTACTTTAGCTTTTTGTTGTACATAGTGAAGGGTATGACTTAGCAAAACACTTTAGTGTAGGTTCTTTTTAAGTTAAATATCTTTTTATATGTAAATAAAGATTGTTTTGCCAATTTATTGCCTATGATAGTTTAAACTATAGTCATGTGAGCTTTTGAAGCCTTATACACGAATTTTTCTTTGTATGAGAGCCTTATTATGCCATATCCTCTAGAACTTGTTTTTGGTAAATTTTGAGACTACATTTTAGTATGGGATGTACACGGGATATGATAAGGGCACTTAGAATGAACTATTTTTGGCTTACTTTTCAATTCCTTTACCTTTTGGCTTTAGGTAGCCAACTTTGAGCCTATTTCCTATTTTTCTTGTTTAAACATATTAATACCCTAATCTTTTTAACCAAGGCCTAATTTATTTTATGAATACCCTATTGTGGAGGGATTAGGATTGATATAGCATGGGAGATATATATGTTATTGAAAAGCATGAAATTCGTAAAAAGTTGCAATTGAAATTTACTTTTTTTCAAAGTTAGAGTTACCAATGCTAGCAGATAGAAAATATATATATATATATATATATATATATATATATATATGGGAATAGCAAGATGTACATCTAAAATTATTTATGTGTGGGATGGAGCATTAAAATGCACCCATACTAACTTCTCTTGCTATCCTAAGATATTAAAAAAAAAAAAGAGAAGAAAAAAATAGTAAGTATACATTAAGAGCTAGCAGCAAATTTATATTCTTAAGAAGGAAATTTGATGAAAAGTATCATGCCTGTTACTATTTTGATTTGGTTAATTCTCCTATGTTGTATTGATGCTTTTCTCTACACAATACTAGCTACTTAAACCCAAAAGTTTCTTACCCTAACCTAAGCCACATTACAACCCTTTTTAAGACCCTTTGATCCTCTTTACTACTTTATACTAGTAGTGGAGATTTTTACTACTTACAAGCTTATGGTATGTAATGGCATAATCATGGAATGAGGGAAAACACTAACCTTTATACACTTGAGTGATTGAGTGTTTATCAAAATAAGTGTTGAGTGAAAATTATTTTAGGCAATGCTTTGTGTGAAATAATCTATACATGTGCTAAGATATTTGATTTCTTGAGATCAAACATCATTGTGTTTTGCCATTTCATGGTTTTCCAAATGTGCAAAGAGGGTTAAAGTTTAATGAATGATGGGAATGTTTAAATGGTTGCATATTGAGGCTAGTGTGTTAGAAGGATAATTCTATGCATGGTGTTTTCAAATAATTGTCAAATGTCTAAGGGAGCTCCTAAATATTGTGTTTATTGTGTATTTTGTTTTTGTGTTGTTTAAGTGTTTTGCTTGGGGACAAGCAAATGTTTAAGTGTGGGGGTTTGATATGAGCTTAAATAGCTCATAATTAAACTATATTTTGTGGTTATAAATAATGTTTTATGTGTTTTTAGTTGTTAGAATTAGGTGAGTTTTATGTGTTTTGTTAAGTTTTGTATGTAGGAGACAAATGGAGAAAAAATGGAG
Organism: Excoecaria cochinchinensis; assembly: GCA_947683425.1. NCBI lineage: Eukaryota > Viridiplantae > Streptophyta > Magnoliopsida > Malpighiales > Euphorbiaceae > Excoecaria > Excoecaria cochinchinensis. The sequence goes on from CANTUQ010000004.1 coordinate 25,612,519, forward strand.
TCAATGGAGAAAATATGGAGCAAATGGAGAGACAAAGAAGGAATGGGCTAAGGCAGAAAAGTCTCTGTCGCGATCGCGATGGGCAGCGCGAGCGCGACAGAGCGCGCTAAGGGAAGAATAAGTAAAGAAGAGAAAAGAGAAGAAAAGAGAAGCTGTCGCAACCAAGAGACGTTGTCGCGAGGTCGCGACAAGGCGCGGAGAAGGCACACGTGAGGAAAGGCGAGCGAAAGAGAAGGCGTGCTCTATCGCGAGCGCGACAGCTGTCGCGATCGCGACAGAAGGATTCGTTAGACACTAAAGTTCAAATTTGAACTTGAAAAGTTGTACCTTTCCACCAACAATTATAACCTTTGTAGAAGGGCATCTGAAGGGGCATGAGCTGATATTATAAATACTATTCTTAACTGTAATTTACATATGATGACTTAGAATTGAACATTTGAATATTTTTTCTGCAGTTAAAAATAGTTTTCTTTTAGTTTTTCTTAAGTAGAGTTGATGTGTTGAAGAGAAGATATTATACAAGGAAGAGGACTACAATTGGTGACTTGAAAAGGGTTGAGAAATCTCCTTCTTCAATTCTTATCTTTTAATTCTTCTTTGTAATTTTTATGATGTAAATTCTGAACTTAAATGTTTAATATTAAATTATTTTATTGTTCATATTTATTCAAGAGTTCTTAATTGTAGAATTTCTCATTAGTACATTATTTATTATCATTATAAGTTTGAGTTTTATTGAGAAATCAAATTCATTCTTACATCTAATTGGAAATTCATCATCAAGATATTGTTTGAGAAGGCATAATATTAAAATGGTTGTTATAGGTTGTGTTTTATTCTTAAGATTTGCATGTATAATAATCTAGTTCTTAAATGAAAATTTGGAATTAGACTTATATGTGTATGTTTTAGGCAGTCCTATTTATATTGAGAAAGTAAGTAGGGAATTTATTCAACTTGACTTACAAGACAAGAATGCTAAAATCATTAAGAACAATTAATTCAAGTTCCATCTTTTTATCTAGCATCATTAATCTTTTCTATCTTCTTGGATTCACATAAACTTGACTTAGTAAGTTTACATATTAGATTAATTTAGAATCACTTCTCCATCATTTTATAATTGTAAACAAGATTAAAATCAATTAGTAATAGTGTGTAAACACGTTCCTCGTGGGATCGACATCTTAAGTATTATTGCGGTACACCGTATACTTGCGGTATAATAAGCATATATAGAAAATGCTCAACACCCCCGATCAAATAAGCATTTTGCCCTCAAGGGCTTAACTCGTGTCCTGAATTATGCATTATCTGCTCGAAAGGAGATTATTTGAAGTAATGCCGCCTTATCGCTCCAGGTATCAGGAGTCGTTATTTTAAAGGTAGCGCGTCTCTTATGGATTTTCACACTAGCTTTTCTTTGCGGGAAATGTGTCCTTTTCGAATTTTCACATAATCCTGTGCCTGACTTTTGCTTAGAATGGACCCAACCCAATCCAGCGGCTTTTTTTTTTGCCTATTTCTAGGTTTTCACCCTATCCTCTTGCCTAACTTTTGCTTAGAGAGCCAATTACGGTTTTCATCTCTAACGGCTTTTTTTTTTCTTTTTTTCTATTCTTTTATTTTTCATTGTAATTGGGCCTAAAGATGTTATAGGAGATCCCTTAAGGGTGATCTACATCTGCTTACATCCTAAATCATGGTTGCATGGGCTTGATTGTCCTCGTGAAGGTGTTGTAAGTTTGGCTTCAGAATTAATGGTAGGATGAATTGGCCGAAGCATCTGAGCAGCAAGAGTAGCAGAGGGTAGATAGCAACAATGTGCTAGCTTTACACCGGAACTAGGTAACTTTAAAGTCTCAAAATGAGACATGATCATTATATAAATGCATATGTTTTAACTTGATTTTATGACACATAATCATTATTTAGCATTAATCTCAAAAATACAAAATCTCATATAATCTCGGGATAGATCCTGAAAGCATCAAACTCCTGTTATCAATCGGCCCTCTTGGGTTTTCGTGATTGAAAATTTTCTCTCAACCCTCAATTCTTTTTTTTTGAATGCAGATTCTAGATGCAACGTTGGGGACGAGACTCAACTCAAATGCATAAATGCACTCATGGTTTCCCGATTGATGCTCAAGAAACACCATATGCCTCTTCCTACGTACCAAACCTTATTACAAGGTCCTCTCTGCTAATTGGATAAGACTGCACCAAGAATCAAGAGGTCTTACTTTGGTTGCAACATTAGACTTAGGTAGATGGCTATCAAAGAAGGATCAGGTCGCTAGAGAAAAATGGCCGCAATATTTACTTGACTGATGGGTGAACCGTTCTCAGCTCAGTTGCATATACAAAGGTATTCTTGAATTTGGGCTTGATAACATTTTAGCTCATCAAGATTAGAATAACAATTAAAAAGATAACCGTTGAAACTCGTCAAGTGGGTACTATCTTGATCTCTACTTCTTTTTTTTCTTTTTTCCTTTTTTCTTTTTTTTTTCTCTTTTTTTCTTTTTTTTTCCTTCTTTTTCTTTTTCATTTTTTTTATGTCTCTGACCATGCAGAGTTTGTGAATAACTAAACCCTCTTCCCGATGTGTAAACTCATCCTTATCTGGGCGAGCTTTGATAGCCCAAAAGATTATCAATAAAGTACATCCGTCCTTATTAGAGCAACCATTCTTCTAAGGGGAGATAAAAATCATTTTAGGTGAAGGGTAGTTTTAACATGTGTAACAACAAAATCGGTACGCATTTAGCATACCAGCATAAAGGCTCAACGGGCTGGTAAATGATTGCAAAATAAAGGTAGAAAATAATCATTTAGAGAGCTATGCAAAGAAGGGCTGCCTAAATCATTTTCTAGGTTCTGTCTTATCTAGGGATCGCTTTGATGGGTAATCAAAAAGGTTCTAGTGCTCTTAGTGAGTTTTCCTCTAATCCCCTAATTGCAACTATTTTTTTTCATCTATTTATTTTCTCTTTTATTTTCTTCTTTCTTTTTCTTTTATCTCTCTGAATTTCTCTCTCTTCAGGAGTTATATCAAATGCCATCAAGATTTTCTTTGGATTTTCCAAAGTTTTGAGATTAAATACAGTCATATTAATTAAATTAATGTCAAAAATAAATGCATCATGATCATGTGAAATGAAATCATTATAAACATTCATGCAAATAAGCAAAATCGTTCATCTTATTGAAATTGCAAGGATTGTCATAAGAAGCTCTTGGAATAAAAGAACAAAGCAACTGAAAAAAAATCATAATATTCACCTTCACAAGGCCCAATCATATTTACGGTGGGGGGACTGCATTATAACCCGTCTTCTTCTTCTTCTCCCTCTTCTCAGGGTCAGTGATTGTAATCAATAAGATCTTGGATTTTGTTCCTCAAAGTCCAGCAATAAGTATGTTGATGGTAGGCACAGTATAGATCATCCCTATGCCCTGGCTGTCCTTGATTCATAGCTGGTTTGGGCAATAGTGGTCTCAGCTTCCCCTCCTTTGTCAATTTCTCTAAGACCCAGGATAGAGAGCAGCGTAAATTGGAATAGCACCTCTGAGTTTGCCCAACCTCGATAGCTGAAACCTCAGCTGTCTTATCATTCCCATCATTACTGCCCCTAGCACTGCCTAATCTCTACCTCGACTGGTTCCTGAAATTTTTCCCAGCAAAGTTATCTTGGCTTGCTTTCTTTGCTAGGTACTCACCCTTTGCTTCGATAGCTATGTCCTTTAGAGACTCCCAATCTTTGAGTCCCTTCATCTTTAGTCCCTCCTTAAGATATGGACTAGCATTCCAGATGAACAACTGAATCTAATTTAGAGTATCCGGCTTCCTTTTCATTTTTATTACCCGATTCCTCCATCGAGTAAGATACTCATGGAATGACTCATTAGGCTTCTGTTGAAGTAGCTCTAAATCTTTCAAAGTAACCTCTATCTAGGTGTTACAGTCATACTGCTTAAGGAACTCCTCAGTTAACAGGTCCCAATCTTCTTTTGCCCTCCTATCTAAATTGTGGTACCAATCTACAGCAGGCCCAATCAAGCTGAGGTAGAAATACTCCACCTTCTGTCTCTTAGTGAGCATAGTCCCTCTCATCACTAGCGTGTACTGCTTGATGTGAGCAGACAGATCTGAGGTGCAGTCAAATTTGGGCAAATCGAGCATCTTAAACGTCTGAGGAAGCATCTCGTCGTCATCCAAATCCCTATCTTCGGGGCTTATCCCCTTCCCGACAGACAATAAATGAGCCATCGCCTCAACTCTCTCTTCTACCTTTTTCAGCGCAGCAACCTCCTTAGGAGATCTGGCTCTTACTGACATGGATTCCTCATGCTTATCCTCTACAAAATCCTCTTCAGGCCTATTTTCACAACCCGAAATGTACCCTAGAAGGATTGGGCGTATTGAGGATGAGTAGTGACCAAAGTTGTGCAAGTTGAAGTGTTAGTATGCTAAATGGATAATTTAATAATTAATGTCAAAATTTTGACAAGTGCGACCAATAGTAAATTGTGAAGATGGAATTATGACTTGATTGAATGGATAAAGAATTAAGTAGTGGGCCAATGTGAAGGATTAGTAAATTATGAATATCAATGTTTGAAGTTATATGAGTTTGAGGATTAAAAAGAGAATTTGACATAAATATCTATTTGTGGGTTATATGCATGATTTGTGGGTTTTGATAGAGTGTGCATGCATAGAGGGAAGTAGTGTATGTGTTAGTGGAGTTAGTCTTATGTGTAGTGTCATGCATGGGTTTACGGTGTGAGTGGTCAAGTTCCACTAATTATAAGATGACATGTGGCAAGGATTTAGAGAGGGGTATAAAAGGCAAGGAAAGAGAAAGGAAGAGCAGAATTTTAGCCCTAGCTCTCCCGTTCTTTCTCCCTCACGCCTTCTTCTCCTTCTCTTCTTCCCTTCCTATTTGCTCCATCTTGATCGCTCTTCCTTTGGCTCAGTTTGGTGGAAATTGATCAACTTAAGAGATTATTTTGGGTAAGTTTTGTTGAGTTCTTTCTTTCTCTTCTTCTTCCTCTTTCTCTTGATTTGTTATAATGTGTTCTTAATCTAGGGTTTTGTATTTGTGTGATTTCTTGGGTTTCCTGGCTTTGAAAGTGCATACTCATGATTCTAAGGGGAAAGAGAAGGCAAGTGGGAGTGGAGCTTGCAACTAGGAGCTTAGGATTTACAAGTTTGGGAATTTATGTGTTTTGATGCATTTTCATGGTTTGTATCTTGGTTTGATATTTTTGAAAATTTGATGATCAATGAGGTGCATGTTAGTATAAATGTTATGGGTTTTGTTTGATTTAAGTTGTGATGCTTGATTGAGGCGTTATTGAAGCAAAAGTTTGGGTTTGATGAGTTTTTGCTGTAATTTTCTGGGTTTGCTATTGTTAGAATTTTGATTATGTTAATTCATGATTTGACTGTGTTAATTATTGTAAAAGTTGTGTTTTATGTTGTTTATAATGGATGGAAGGTTTGATTTGAGGTAAGTTGAAGTTTGATTTGATTTGGGTAAGTTGGAATTTGATTTTGGAAATCTGTATTTTTTGTGTTTTTGGTTGAGAATGGAAGACCCGACACTGTCGTGATCATGACGTTGTCGCAAGCATTACAGAATTATATGTCCAGTTCTCGCTATGAAGGGATGCTGCTCCGAGTCGAGAAGGGCAGCACGAGTCGTGAAGCTTCGGCATGCACGACTCGTGAAGCTGATCACGAATCGGCTTGGGAACATGAAGCATTCACGAATCGTGAAGTTTTTCACGAGTCATGATTGCTAGCATGACTCGTGACAGGGCAGAGGAGCATCGACATGAGTCGTGTCGACCTGCACGACTCGTGTCCCTCGCTTCTTTCCTCGCGATCGGCATGTCGCAAGGCACCTTCACGAGTTGTAAAGCTCTTCATGAGTCATGAAGGATGCTCACGCCTCGTGATAGGTTGTAGGGGCATTGACACAAGTCGTGTCGACCTGCCGACTCGTGTCCCTCGCCCTTCCCCTTGTGCATGGCGTTCTGACCACTATCGCGAGCACGACACTTATAGCGATCACGATAGTGACCCCCTGCCTGTCCTGTTTTCTAAAAATGAATCTTATGTCTCCTTTTTATGGGTTTTCACTATTGTTTTATATATATATGACTTTGCTCATGCATGTCTAAATTTTTATGATTCTTTATTATAAATATTACGTTATGCTTTGAATACGATTTGTATTATGCATGGATAATGTTTTGAAACCGTATTAATAAATTATGTTATCGTTTTAATGAATGATATTGCAATTATTCCTAATGGTTTAATGCTTTTTCATATGAAAGATAATTTAAAGTTAGCTTAATAATTAATGCAATTATATCAATGCATGTGTCAATGTGATTCATAAAAGGATTATGCAAGTATTTACTGGAATGAGTATATATATGTGAAGAATTTAATAATGATATGAAAAATTTAGCCTGCACGAGTCGGTCGTGGATAGATAGGCATGCCTATAGAGTTCTGTTAGCTGCAGCCCTCTGTTCTTTTCTGGACCCTGATCAGGTCCCCGTTTGGTTCCTCGCGAACCTCAATGTGTACGGATCTTGTTTAAGATCCCCAATGTGAAAATATTTTGAATGAGAAAAATATGATGTTGCTTTTCAAATCGTACCCATGGGTACCGTCGTGTGTTCACTCGCTTATCCACCCCTTTAACTTAGCAGGCAATTAAAAGAATAACAGAATGTGAACGAATTGATAAGTTTTGTAATGATGTGCTAAGGGATTATGTGAATAAGTATCTGATGCATTTGTGATAAATTGCCATTTGACTTGTGCTCTATGCACTCCTCTGTTCTGGATCCTTTATGGGCATTTGTGTGGAACGGTATGGTATCTTCGGATACCTATGTGTTTTATTTAATACTGTAATATCTGTTCAATGAAAAGAGATGTAACCAGTAATGTTTGTTCTAATAGGCACTTATGCATAGATCCTGATTGCATAAGAGTTAGTATGTGGATAATGCATGTTATTAATCTGTTTAAAAGCTATGAGGATAATTTTCTGTATGAAGTCTTTGTAAAGAATTATTGAAAGATTTGATATGCATATTTGTTATGGTTGAATAATTAGTGAATGAATTCTATAAATATATACTCGTTTACATGTTGAATTGAGAATACAGGGATATTATATTATTGCCTACTGGACCGTAGACTGGATTACTACGGTAAGTATGTTGGTAAGGAATTGATGTGCATTATTGTTAGTTTTAACGAATACAGTAATTATGTATCAATTGGTAAGTATGGCATAATAAAATATTAAGCATGATACAGATAATTAAATTTAGGAAATAAGTTATGTTTGAACCTGGAATATGTAACACCCCCAACCCCCACACATAGCGTATCGAAGGACGAAGAGCTACGGAGAATGGAGGGTGCTACCAGACAAA